>LSSL01007168.1:0-15580 GCA_001953115.1 Smittium mucronatum | reverse complement strand
ACAGCTCTCTGGTACTATCTGGCCAGCTTTAAGCAGCTGGCTTAGTGTTGAAATATAAAAAATGGAAATAGAAATAAACTTTTTTTTTGGTAATGGAATTCAGAAATTTTATTGGCTAATTCAAAAAAAAAAAATCTAAAGGAGAGATAGAGATTTATCGATAAACACTAAGTACAGATAGCCTATATACAATATACAGCTCTCTGGTGCTATCTGGACAGCTTTAAGACGCTGGCTTAGTGTTTATAATATAAAAAATGGTAATAGAAATAAACTTTTTAAAAAATTGAATTCTGCAATTTTATTGGCTAATTCAACTAAAAAAATATAAAGGAGAGAGAGAGTGCTGGCTTAGTGTCGATAATATAAAAAATTGTAATAGAAATAAACTTTTTTTGATAATGGGATTCTGCAATTTTACTGGCTAATTCAACTTAAAATATATTCTAAAAAGATCCAGTTATTGCTAAAACTATAATATCAAAAAATCGACACACCACCTTCCAACCTGAAGCTGAAATGTAAATAGAGAGTATGTTTAAACCCAAATGCAATGTCCCCATCTCGCATTATATTCATTTACCAGAATTTTGCAAAAAAGACTTCCAAAGAAAGATCGCAGGGGATCATACAATTTTTATGAAGTAATTAAAGAATCAATAAAACTACAAATATAAAAATTTGAGTGGAATTCGAAAAAGATTTATTGTCTATGAAATCTGTGAATAAAAGTAAATTAAATCTATTAATTAAGAAAAAATAACAAAAAGGGAAGCAAAATAGATCAAGTGATCCGAACCGAACTTTGAAGGGTGGGAGATGATAGTGTTTATCGAATAATATGGTAAGACTAATGCCATCAGCGTCAAACATTTGCTCATACTACTGCGACATTTGGAGAATTCTCATCCTCTTCATTGTTAGGGCTGGCCAAGACAATGTACAAAGCGTAGACCATTCCCGGAATGTAGCCCAAGGCGGTGAGCACGATACTAATAAGGAAGCTCCTCCCTATTCCTCTCTCAAGAGCTACAGCAAGTGGGGGAAGCACTATAGTGCAAAACAAAAGCAAAAATCTAGTAAAAGTATCGTCAGGCATGTTGATTCGGCTTAATTTATTAGTCTTTAGTCCCGTAAAAACTCTTTAATAAAAATGCTGACTAGCAGGTTGATGTTTGAATGAACTTGATATTATCTAAAGTGGGCGATAAGTCGGAGGTATTTATACAATTTTATTAAGTAGGGAGACACTGATAAACTTGTATCGAAGAATTCAGACGATGGAAGTGTCAAATATAATAGAATTTGTTATTTACTCTGAGATAATACTTTTTTCATTTGGGAGATATTTGTCAGCTGTTCGAAAATTATCAAATAAAGAGCATTTAAATTTTTTTTAATTCGGATGAGTTTCTTTCTTGAATCATCCATTCTCAGGTAAGAACGTATTTTTCTGATCACGCTTTAGGAACATGGTATTGTATAAAATCCAAATAGTTATTTGAAGTAACAATTTTCTTGAATATAACTATATATCACATGCATTTACATATTTGCAGCATAAGAATCAAAATACTCGTACCAATCTGCTTATTGGCTCAGCTAATGCGTAAATCTGTGCACATAACAATACTTTAGACATATTATTAGCCAAAAAAAGTTCTTTCAGCTGCCATCGAGCTTTTTGGATCTCTGTTGTTAAAAATAAGTTCTTTTGAATGTCTTGATAAAAATCCATTTGCTTTTTCTAATTGATTAATCCGAATGGTTCTGTGAGATAATAATCTTTAAATGGAGAATGGACCAATGAAAGGCTTTCAGGTAAAGAATATGATATTTTAACTTTTTTATATTTGAAAACCCAACACATCGGATTGAGGTTGGTAATTCGCGAGTGGGGAGCCAATATTTAATAAAAAACTAAAAAAATCAAAATCTATTGGACTAACAATAAAAGTGTGTTTGGATTAACGAAATATGACATAATATTTACATTACGAAAACGTTTTTATTGCCCGGTAAATCTTTTATTTATTGGAAAATTTGGTTTCTATCCATTATTTATGAGCGCCCGGGTTAAACTCATAATAATATGGACCCTCCTCCGTTCGTCCAAATAAAAGCCTTTTTGGTATATTAACTCGACAAAATTAACAGACTAAATCGATGGATTTTTTTACTGTTCTAAAGATTGTATGGATTAGGATTTGTATGGCTAACAAGCTTCAAATTGCAAATGGTTTTTGAGATTTTAGCAAGTAGGAGTGTAAGAGAAGTTTGAGAGCCGAATTTTTTACACCTCAGAGTTTAAGGCATGAGAATGGTCAAAGATTTGACTTTGGACAAAAAATTCAAAAAAAAAAAAAGTTGATCTTGGTTATAGATATTTTATTGGATAGCTTCGAAATGTTTCAATATTATTTATTTATTTATAGAAAGTCAAATATGCAAACGATTTTTAGCTCAAAAGAGTTGGATACCAGACGAATTTTTTTTCCTGAATATTTCACGTTCCCATTCATCAGAAGGCCGGAATGGTGAAGCGAAACTTTATTAAAAAAACACATAATGATAATGCATCATCTTAGAAAAAAAATATCTTATGATTACAGGTATATGTGCACTACTAGAATTTTGTATTCAAAAATTTTGAAATTTTCAAAAGGGGGTGACAATATTCTCATAAGGTGTTATATTTGATCGCTATACATAGCGCATTCGATTATATTATAGCAACTATTTTTTAGATAAATCATCAGTAATCAATTCTATCAACATTTTACATCCGAGATTTTTTTGTAAAAAAAGTGTAAATCTAAAGAATTTTTGGGTGTATAATTTCTGTAAGATAACATTGGTGCTAAAAATTCAATAAAAACTAAAAAATTTAAAGAACTCATACCTGTGAAAGATTAATAATAGTTTTTTGTTTTGGAATATACACGACATTATCAAACGTAATGCAGAATAATATACTATTTTTTCGGTTTGGTGCTATCAGATTGTTAATAAGAGCTCATTTCCTTTATTCACTCAGCGGCTAGAAGATCAGAGGTGTTTATTAGTCTCTTGAGTTATTAATAGTTTTTATGATGTACTCAATTAATTTCTGCTTGCTTTTTAGACAAGTTTTAATGATATTATTGCTAATAAAGCCAATGAAGTTCTGAAGTAATAAAGTTAAAAAATCTGCCAATAATTCCCCATGAAATAAAATTAAATATAAAATTACCGGGAATTCTTAATTAGATATATGCACAACGTAATTGAAGCATCGATATCCCTAAAATGGTAAAATGAAAAGCAACAAGGTTAACCCTTTCGTCATTAGTGGGTAGTTTCATACCATCATCATGGCCAATATTTACTTGACTTTGACTTGAACCAAGATAAAATTAGATTTTATTGGCCAAGTTATTTGAAATTATTTAATGTTTTTAATCAAAAATTCAGCAAATAGGAGTACTTAACACATTTTGGCGACGAAATGGTTTGAACCTCTTGATATACATTCAGCTAAGATTAGCTGGAAAATTATATTTTATTTGTTATTCACAAGGATCCACGAATAAAAAAGAACCTATCTAGTCCCATCAATATCATGAATGCTTTATTTCATTCTCATGATATCATTAATCTCATTTTATTGGTAAATTTCTGAGAGTAATTTTTTTCATCACACCTTCGAATCAAATCTGTTTTTCATTATGAGACTACTAAATTTTCCCGGGCTAGAATTTATCTCATTAAGAACTACTGATGAATGGGATTTGGTTTATCTTTCAAGAGCACATCCATTTAACATCCCTACATGTCATTAAAAAAATTTGGGGTTTAAAGCGCTGGGTTATAAATAATCTCCTCATACACATTTGGTAACATACTGTGTGTTTTCTTAGAGAGAAGAAAGTTCTTTAAAGGATTTTTGCTATATCCCTAATCTGGAAATATGTAACTAAGATGATGTGTAAAGTTATTATTCAATTCAGAATTGGAATCACAAAAAATATTTTCCATTGGCAAAATATGGTAATTTTAATAGATATATTTTATTCTACTATTATTATCTTTAAATTATATGAATTTCTATTAGTCGATGGCTTAATCCTTTAAAGGCCTATGGTACAAAAAATGACATTCATTTTCCATTCAATTTTAACATTTGATTAACCAAATTTGTATATTATTGGATAAAATAAAGGACCTGTCCAATTGAAATTGTAAATATAGCCAACTATTAAGTCAGGCTTATATTTGAGGCCCGGAAAAGGTCAAGTGTTAAAAAAAAAGCAAAGTCTTGGAAAGATACTTTCACACATGAGCTAATATTTTTATTGGGTTTGTTTTGATGGGCTTTTTTTTGCATGTGGTCCAAAAGAGGAAGTAATTATTGTATTTATTTATGTAGATTAGGCAGTTATGCAATAAAAATAAAAATATCACAACTGCTTCCAAATTCAACTTATCCTTTTCAAGTAAGACCTGTTATTTTATGCTGCCTCGATCCTATTTCTAAAACGCTAATATAGTCTTTTCAGATGAAGTCGCTATACTATTTTTATTATCACGGAACTAATGACCAAAGACTTGTCCTAAATGTAGATCCTTAAGTTCGCATCCGACAAAAGTATATACATAAAAAAGATGCATAATGTTTTCATTAAACTTTTTTTTGGTCAGAAAAAGCCTCATCTGTGCCTTAAACTCTATACTCAATTTTAAAGATAAAACTTTATAGCTTTCAAGTCTAAGACTATATCATCCATCCCAGTCCTAAAAATCCAGATATTTTTTCACGGGAAAGAAAATATTTTTCAAATAGTTAAAATCCTACTTATATATATACCTATATTCCTGCTACAGCAAGAATGTGTATACTTTAACTTTATCTTTAATATTTCCTATTCCACTATTTTACTGTGTTCTGAAAGATCAATTTTACAAATAATTGTAAAAAATATCCTGTAAAGAAAGCTTAATTATGACCACTTATCGGGGGTTTTTTAACATAAATACATACTCAATGCTAAATCAATGTTTGATACGAGAGAGTCATACAAAGCGGGGGTTTTTAAAGGGCCATTAAATTAAAATCACAAGTTTTCCTAGATTCCAAGTAAAATAAAAATCTCAAAACAATCGATCAAAGTACAAAGTTCTTAGAATTCCATTTTTATTAAGACCCTTTATTTTTAATGAAGAATTCTTTTTTTTTTTTTACGTGATGTTTATTTTAAAGTCGATGAAAAGCTATAAAAACTATTTTAATAAAAATCTTAAATTTTTTTATCCAACTCCTCTCTACCGTTCACGCAGCTCTATAACTCGAGGGATTAGCTCAAGGGGGGTCGGATTCAAGGTTACTGTAAAAGAATTAACTGGAATCCAGTCGCTATTCCGAATTCCAAAAAAAAGAGCTAAATGTATTTTAGAAATGGATCAAATATAAAAATCCAAGCATAAAAAAATCACGACCAAATATTACCCAGTCTAATAAAAACCACAAATCTAACGTAATAAATTAATGTTTTACATCGTTTCCGCCGATTCCAATAGGCCATTTATCTTTGAAATAACTTGATATTAGCTTATTTGATGGAAATTTCTCGAAAAATGAAATAAAAATATCTCACTTTTAGGATTCAATGCCTCCAAAATCTTTATCCATAATAAAAATATTGTATTATTAGCTATTCAAAAGAATAAAGAAAAAGTTGATTAACCCTTTCAGGGGCAATGGTACAAAAAATGGAGTTCACTTTCTGCTCAATGTTTTCATTAGGCTAATATTATTTGTATACCATTGGATAAATCTAAAAGTTAGGCCAATTGAATTGGCTAATTTACACAAATAGGGTTGAGGCCTAAATTTGGGCCCGGAAAGGGTTAAGGAGGAAAGTAACCCTTTTGCCTAAGGTGCTTATATAATTTCTGGATTCAAATTGCCGTATTAAATACTCAGTATTTCGATAAATTGTGTAAAATAAGAGCTCGCTCTGTTAATTTCAGAGGACTTGATTGTGTCATTTTTATAGCAAATATATAAGTTTATTTGCTTTATATTTGAAAATAAATTACATTACGTTGGAAATGCTGTTTTAATTACCAAATAGTCCCTTTAAATTTTATAAAATGGGAGTATGTAAATTTTTCAAGACGCTAAATGGGAGATTCTCTTTGAGAGCAGATCCTATCTTGCTAAATTTTTATTACTTACCTAATTTGGGCACACACTACTGGAAAAATTATTGTATAATTGAAAATTATAACTAAAAAAACAAATTTTCTATTGGAAAGTTTCAGAAAATTTATGAGCTCTAGCATATTTTTACAACTCTTACTGGCTTTTAAATGATTAAAATTTATTTGATCCAATGGTTTACGCAATTGTCTACATTTTAATTTATTTATAACCAGACCAACAAAAATACAAAAAAATACTAGCCCTAATAAAATTTCAAAACCTTACCAATAGAAAATTAGCCTCTAAAATTTATATTTTTAATTACCCAATAGCTCTATTTTTTATCTTAGAACCAATTTCCAAATTAGGAAAGTAGTAAAAATTTAGTAGGAAAGTGTCCGCTCTCAAACAGAATCTCCCAAGTATCTAAATATTTTCAATGAAAATAACTCTATGCTTATATAACTGGTTACCGTAATTATTATCAGGTTCATTAGAAACTTGTAATTTTAGGGATGGAAATACAAATTTATTTGTGTACAAGGAACATATTGCAAAAATGAAAGTATTTTCTTTGTAATGCACATTCTGATAGTTTATCTTTAAAACAAAGTATATTTAAACTTTGAATTCATAAGAAACAATTTGTAGGTAGATTAGAGCAAAATCTATTAGGGGTTTCATTAAAATCTATGCAAGATAAATTAAAAATCGGGCAAAAGGACGAGCCTTTCATTCAATACTAAATTTATAATAAAACCTACTAAGGGGTTTTAAAATAATTTATTATTTTAATGTATATATTTTCATCTTGCACACAATGAAGAATTTAAGGGGGGATAAAAATTATTTCACCATTAAATTAATTAAAACCATTAATCCGTCAAATTCAGTTTAATTTGACCGAAATATTTAGAAAAGACCAATATCCACATAAATTTGGTTTAGATTATTTTAAAAAGTATTGTGGATCTAGTTAAAGTGATGATGATGAGTCGGAAAGTTTAAAATTGCATTTAAACTCGGTCAACCATGATCTTATTTAAAGTAATATTATATTTATTTAAATGACAATTTAATAAACCCTCTTTTTCCAATATAACGAAAAAAACAAATCATCAATCACGATTAATAAAGTAATTTTATTCCACATATCTTTGGTATATTTTTGATTTATTTTATATAGATTTCAATCAAGAGGGAGTCATTAACCCAATTATTAATAGTCTAATCGAAGTTCTAGGTAATTATGAGAAAAGCTAACCAAAAACAAAAAAACTCACTAAAAATCTTCATCGAAGCGTTGTTAGCTCTTTTTTTTTGATTGAAAAAAGAAAAAAAATGACGCAAAAATGAATACATAATTCTTTTAACTCTTACTTTCCTTGCAAATAATATTAATATGCGCCAAAATAATAAGTATTCAAAGAATTTGTATTGTTTATCCCTAGTTATCAATTATCTTGCGCTGAAAATTTTTTATGGTATTAATATACCAAAATAAAACCTATCGTGTTATAATTATTAGTATAGAAACTCAAAAAATTTTGCAATGAGATTGATTAAGGAATAAAATAAAATTCCAATATTTCTCAAATAAAATTTGATTTGAATCATTTAATTTAATTATCGAGGAACATTACATAACATAAAGACTCAATATGACACTTAAGATAAAAATTTTAAAAAAAAATTCACATTTTAATAAAGTAAAACCTATCCGATCCTCTTGATATTAAATGGATAAGACGTAAATAAGAATATAGAGAAATTTTATCAAATAATTCAGGGCTATCAATTCCAAAATAAAATTGAATAATTATTATTATTTGATTACAAAATATTACAAAAAAAAGGAGACTTCAAATGAAACGATAAATAAATATTAAAGACAAGGAATAAAATTAATCAATGTATGATTTATCAACCGATTTAGGGATGTTTTTGCTGTATAAATAGGTGTAGAAGAATATCAAACCTATTACATTCCATGTGAGAAAGCTGTCAAAAGGGTAAGACCAACTACTGTTGTGGGTGTATTTCCAGATAAATCCAGCAAACATGGGACCAATAAATCTAGTAGTAGATGATAAAAAATGTTGAATCCCGTTCATCAATCCAAGATCAGCAGCACTTAACGTTGAATTTGTAATCTATGGTTGTCAAAAATCGGTTTTAATAAGAGAAACAACACTAAAAATTGATAAAAATAATCACGAGCAAAAAAAAAATTCAAAAAAATGCTTACCATCAAGTTTACACTGGTATATGAAAATACACTTCCTGCAACTCGCAATATCAAAATTGATACCAATAGAACCCACATCAGAATTTTGTACAGGTTGATTTGAGATAGGTCTATGAGCGAAGTAAGATTCGGGCTAGTATCAAATTCCATGGACAGTTTGGCCAGAATAGATACAAGCGGTAAAAGCAATGACGTCGGAGTAGACATCTTTAGCCCTCGAGTATAGCTGTTTAAGGTTCCATGCTTTTTATTGTATTTTGGGTAAATAACCAATTGCAAGTAGAAGATAGCTAAACCTGAAAGGCCCAATACTAAACTTATATTTTCCGTGCTGAATTCCAAGCCACCAGTCGCCAAGTCTGCAGCCACCCAAACACTGAAAAAGCTTTCAAACATGGAATTGGCAAGAGTCATTGTAGAATTGGTTACAAATACAGTTACCATTGTAGGAGTAAATTTGGATCTAAAAGATCTATGTTCCTCGGCAGAATGGGAATTTGGAAAATTAATAGAGCTTAAGAGACTGGATCTTTCATCTAAATTCTCTAAAATTAAGATTTGAAATATTTAGGGCTGAAAATAATTCCCTGTTTTTATAAAGCTTATATCAATGATTAAAATTATCAACTAGCAGTCTCATTTCAATTTTTAAGGATATTCCAATGAGTAAGAAAAATTAAAGAATTTAAAAAAAGTGGGAGAGGAGATTACCTCGTGAATCTTGCAATTTTGGACCCGAAGAATGATGATTCTTTACATAAGAATCAAAGTTTAACAAATGATTGTTCAATGTTTCATCTGATGAAGATTTGAATAAACCTCGTGGTGCCGAGGATGAATAGCAATTCGAGGAAGGTGTAGGAGATTGGAATGAGCCGGGAATTGGGTTCGGGCTTGGAGAAAGAGATGGATTGAGTTCATTTGTTTGATCTAAGGAACTATTTTTTTTCTTCAATATTAAAGTCTCCTGAAAAGTGAAAAAAACTATCGCAGTTCCAATAACATAAAAAATAAAAGAGACTAGACATGGCAAAAGATGTGGAAATTTTTCAAATATTTCGATTCCTTTGAAAACTGATGGAAATTTGTGCACAGGGTCGTACAAAAACCCTCCAATAAGAGGTCCAATAATTACACCTCCATTCCAACATAAGGGTAGAAATGCAAATACCTGTGGTCGGTTTGTGGGATCACTTATTTCTCCCATCACGGATTTGAGAACTGAAACATTTCCATTAACCATCCCATCAAAAATTCTAATAGCAAGAGCCAGATAATAATCGTTTGTGAAGCCAAACAATAATACAGCTATCCCACTACCAACCATACCATATGCTAGTACAGGCTTTCTACCTACTCTGTCAGATAAAACTCCCCAAAACATTGCTGGTAAAAATAGTTTTAGTAATAAAAGTTAACCATAACATCAAAGATAATATCTAATGTATATAAAATGATAAATAATTTCAACTGCATATGGGCTTGGGAATTACCTGTAGTAGCCTGAGAAAGAGCAAACGAGGCTGAAATCACACCAACATACCAGCCAATTTCCCCGGGAGTTTGACCAACACCAGACTTTTTTACGAACTTCAAAACCAAAATTTAAAAATATTTATAAACTTTTTTATCAAGAGATTTCCAAAAAGAATATCGATATAAGCTACCTGATATACGAATGGGAATAATAGCGAGAAACTGATGGGATCTGAAAGCCCGGTCATAATCAGCGTTATTACAGGCCGCCATGGGATTGGAGTCATTGAAGGTTCTTCAACATTAGATTCCAATAAATCGGGTTGTGAGCTTGAAGAGATTGAACTGTATTCTGATTCGGTTTGCTTCTGATCTAATATATCTTTAATAGCCGATTTTACCATCCTATATTCTCTCAAAAGTAAAAAATCGATAGTAACAACTTTTGTTTTGCCTTTTATTAGAAAGGGGGGGGGGGGTGCTATATTTTTTTAAGATAAACACTCAAAATATTATAATGGCCTTATTAAAATAAAAAGATAGATCTATTGACTTATAAGTTAATACTAAAAAAAGTTCTGGTTTTGGGCGTGATATAGCTATTTTTTATATTCTAATAGATTTTGATAACTCAAAAAAAATTATAATTAAGTAAATAACTTTGATGTGAAAACAGGGGTTATATATAACATTATAAGCTCTTAGAAGGAAAATAGAAAGGAACTTTCTTCAAGCTAATATAGCATTTTTCTTTTACTACCCCAAACCCCTCAAATATACCCTTGAAGACGATCTCTATATGATAAAATTTTTAATAATATAATAAACTTGAAACAATCAAAAAACAGCTCCGCAAATGGGACCTAGCATTAAAAGTTATGTACTATGAATAGGGCTTAATCGCTCCCCGCAGAATCTAATATCGTATAGTATATCTTCGATATATTCTAATTTTTTTCGGAGAAAAATTCGCAAAAAAAATCATTAGAATCTCAATAACTTGACTGTATTAGATACCCCTTAAATTTTCTCCTCATCTTTAAACTATTTCTTCGCAGGTAGACTAAACAAACCATCCTTTATGGACAATATTGATTATTATATTGATTTGATTTTTGATCGAGATAATAATATATTTTATTAACTACGATTGTTGTGTAATAAATAGCTTTATTTAAGGTTTAGCAAATCGGAGTACATAACTCATACAGGAAAAAAAAAGTTTAAAATAATCCTTGTTTAGATTTGTTCTTAATGAATTCAAGTATCCCCCGCCTAACCCAATCCACAAACCCATTGGCCATTTTTTGAACTAATTAATTTTTGTTTATACAATATATCGCCAATAAAAATCTTTAATATGTCATTGGTCCAACTAATTTCGATTGCTTTGAAAAAAATACCCACATTTTATTTTCGTCCATTCGGATAGAGCTAGATTTGATTCTTTTAAAAAAGCTCTAGAATTACTGAGACAGTCAATAAAGGAGGAATGAATTCAAGTAAATAAAGGAAAGAATTCAGTGAAGTGTATAGAAATAGCTTATTACATCACCCTTTGAGGGTATTTAATTATCATTTTTTCGTGATTCATTCGTTTTTTTTTTAAAGATAATAAAGCGCATAGCTCCATCAGAAGAATATTTGACCCTTAATCTTCTAGACACTGAAACTCAGAAACGTTGCAGTCAGATTTAAAAAGGTTAAATAATGAACAAGGGGGGTTTTGATTTATTTAGGAGCTTTTCTAATACTAAGACAAGTGTACTAATTAGAATCAAAAATCAAGCAATTTTACTAATAACTCCAAGAAGTTTTTTCTTTTATAATTATAAGCATTTATTGGTATTAAAGATTTCTGAATTTATTCCTAAGTAGGATTTAAAAACATTAACATTCTACTATTTAGACTATATTCTGTTTGAGTTCAAATTTCATCTATTTTTTAAAATGGTGTAGGAAAAAGTACTTTTTATTATTTTGGTACTGTCACTTTTACTTTAAAAATTATAATAAATGATGATAATTTTCAGCATTATCAAACAGAGCGTAAAATATTAACAGTATATCTGATTTAATATTAAACTGTTAATTATATGTTCGTTTTTCGTTGGAAAAGACCTAATCTCTGAAAATTTAATACGTATACATATTCCCCCATTGATAATAGTCATGCTTATAGTTTTAAGTCACATTTGGTAATTTTTGTAAAATTAATACACGAATAATGTACTAAACTATCTTTAAATCCGATTTTAATACTTAAACCATGGATGATTATATAAATATTTTCCAAACCAGACGAAAACAATCAATTTTTTCAATTTTTGCATAATTTTTTTTATGGATTTTTTTATATAAATGGTATGAATTTTATCTCCAAAATATATAGCTAAAAAATCTGGTTTAATAGATCTGATCTTTGTCGCATAGAGTTAACATTTGTTTTTTTCGATAAAATTAGTTCACGTAATTTTAATTTGATTAATTTTATTAAAATACTTGTTTTACCGTAGTGTAAATAAAAATATAATATTTATAATATTTTTTTATAAATAAATTTAATATACTGTTAATGAAAAAGTGAAAATATAGTATTAACAGAAATAGCCTCACGCTTTTAAATTGATTGGTAAATTTATTGTAATATTTTATAGCACTTAGAATAAACTTAAAATTATCGATAAAAATTCTTATGGAAAAAAAATTCAAAGAACTTATATTATAACTTTTTTTATGGCTAGATAAAAACTCTTAATAAACCAAAATAAAATTTTGATGTATTTAACCGGTTACTGAAGTAAAATAAATAGATTCTTTTACGCTATAATTACTGTTATAATATCAAAAATTCTAGACCATCAAATGAGATTTATAGATTGTGTACCATTAAATTTTACATTATATATCTTAAAAAATTATAATATATTTTCATATTTGTGTTCTAAATTTTAAATTTCAGTGTAACTTTTCATAAAAAAGTTTAAAAAACATATAGGCGGAACCGTTACTATTTATTTTGTGAATATATGTGGGATTTATTCCCATTAATATGGTTGAATTGGTTGTTAATAAGATCGAAGAATTTAAATATACTTTTTTAATAGCTTCCAATTGATTTTTTTAATAATTCACCTAAATTTATTTTTTCATCCGCTGCATTTTTAAAATAAGCGCACCTCTTATAATAATTAAATTATTTCTTTAATTTTCTTTTTTTTCTCAATATAAGCAATATACTAGATTATTTTTGAGATTTTATTAATTATGTGAAATAAAATTGATTACATTGAATATTGAAATTTTTTTTATCGAGGTTTATAATCATGGTTAATTTTTTTAAAAAAAGAAAAAAATAATTTCAGTGATAACAAAAATTTAATAATGTTTCAATCGGAAAATTTCTTCTGATGTAAAATAACTTTTTTTTCTTAAAAAAAAAATTAATTTCGTTTTTTTTTTTGGGATTTATTGTTAGAATTATCATTATTAAACTTTTTTAGTTATATTTGGAATGAATTTTTGGACTCTAATTCTTATACATTTTTTTTGAATAAAATTGATTATTTAGCTTTAATGGATTATAAATATAAATAATTTTATATTGACCCAAAAAAAACGAGAAAATTATCCAAGATAAAATCTCGTCTTTGTGAGGTATAATTGAGTCAAATAAAACGTTAAATTAAATATAATACAAGTTTTTTTTATTATAAACAATATATATATATATTATATTACTATTTTATTCGTACAATAAATAAGATGATTAAATAGTGATTAGGTGGATCGATAGCTCAGCGGCAGAGCTTCCGATTGCAGATCGGATGGTCCCGCGTTCAATCCACGGTCGGTCCTAATTTTATTGGTCTTATGGACTAACGGTAATGACATTGGACTTTGAATCCAGTAGCCCGAGTAAGACTCTCGGTAAGACCTGTTATGTAAAATTTTCATCTAACACGAATCCTTATGTCAAAACCTCGAATTAGAGAGCTATTAGGACAAAGAATCAATTGCATGAAAATTTCTAACCTTCCTTGAACCAATGCCCAGTGGGTACGGAGCCGCTAGAGCGACAGATGGGAGTGGGATGAAATTTGATTATTTTTTTCCTTTTATTGTATTTTTATTTTAGTTTTTTTCTAGTATTTAAATATTATAAATAAATTCCTTTTAAAAAAAAAATAAAAATAAAAATAAATATTGAATAGCTAAACCAAACTTTGGGACACGGATTTAAAAATTACAATAAAAATATTAAAAATAGGTATAAGATATCGATTTCTAAAAAAATAATTGAAACTAAAGAAAAAATAAAATGAAAAATATAACAAAAATAATTATATTTAAAGAATTTTGTTGTCATGATATACTAGAGTTTTTCTTCGACTTTTCGAAATTTAAAATTTTAATTCATAGATTGTTGGTTTTTTCTTTAAATTAAAACTTAGTATTAACATACGCTGAAAAATGTTAATACAAATCAACTAATTCCAATAAATAAACATTTTTAAATAATATCAATATTAGTTTGATATTATCTTTAATAATAACATTTTTATTTATTGAGTTTTTTTTTTTCATTTGAAATTTTTTTCATCAAGAATAATTAATATCTATTATATCTTGTTTTTTCCTTCTTTATTTACTCTAGTCCTATAATATTTTTATTTTGTTTTATTTTTGGTGCTGATATAAAACACTTTACTTGTATCTTTAGCTCGTAAAAAAAAATTATCGTTGGAAATTTAATGAACCTATACGCATGGATCATATTTCCATTATCTGAAATTTCAAATATTGAAGATTTAGTTTAATTATAAGATTTGGTGAAGCCACATAAATTTATCTAGTCTTATCTCCAGGATAAACATAAACTAATTTTCAACATTTTTTGACAGAAAATCATATTATTTTATGCTCAGATAAAATGTCACAGCAATCAGACAAATATTTAAGGTATTATACTGAAATTATAAAAACTATCAAAAAGTTTGAAACAAAAATTTCTACAAGTTTAGGATCAGTTTATATCTATCAAGTCAAAACTGTAAATAAGAATTTTAAATAAAAATATATAATATAAAAACATGCAGAACATGGCCAATTAATTATTTTTTTTCAAAGTCAATTTACGATTAATCATCTAAATTTTCAAGCAAATTATTTTTTTTGAACTATTTACAACCATTCCATTGATAATTATTTTCGATACTAATTTTTCCAAGCATTTACTATTCGATAGAATTAATTGCTAGTTTTCGTATATTTGTTTAAATATCCATGTGTTAAAATTTCGGGTACTAGAATTATCGAATAAAAAAATAATGTTTAGCTTGATTATTCGAGTTTAAAAAATTACTAATTACTAATTGATCAATAATTTATTGGTTTTTTTTATAAGGAATTTCATTAAAGATATCGCTATTAATAAATATACTAAAAAAATATGAAAAAAAGAAATAGAAATATAGATAATACTATTATGTTAACAAAAATAACCTTCTCTGCCGTAATACTAGATATTACCTACAGGAAAAGAGCTCAATGTACCAACCGAAAGACCCCCTGGCATTGCTTTAAGTAGGCTGGATGACTGAGGTTATATGCAGTCAAGAATTAAGCTCTTTGTCAATAAACAACAGTTCATTGAAACTATTGAGCTCCTA
>LSSL01007165.1:0-15026 GCA_001953115.1 Smittium mucronatum | reverse complement strand
TACGACTTTTTCTTTTTTTCAAATTTTTTTAATATAGTTTTTAATGAAGTTATCATACAATAAAATTCCGTGATACAAAAAAAAAACATAAAAAAAAAAGTTTGGTAATTTTAATTCGCTAGTTTTATTGTATTTATAAATTTCTGCTTAGTTTTATCCAATAAAATGATAATCTTAATATATGCCTCCTCTTCTCGTTTAATATGGATTAATTTTCGCTATAAAGAGCTCGACCTATTCTAACATTTTTAATAGTGTGATGCATTTTCTCTTAGAAATGAAGTAGTGTATAATTATGGAATATACATATTTATGCTTGTTACACCGTGTTATTTGTAAGTTTTCTATTCGCGTCTTCCCTTTATTTCAAGAAAAAGTTATTTATATCTGAAAAGATCTTATATTTACACTATGGTTTTACTTTTTTACCATAAAGCATGGGCTGATATATGGAAAATACAGTTTAGAACCCAATGAGGCGAACAAAAACATACATTTTTTTCTAATTCCACATTTATAAAAACATATTATGTCAACCTAGTTTAAATATTTTAACCAATTTCGTTAATATCTAAAAGAAAAATTCCTTGGTTCTATTATTACGAGAAATATGGATATATTTTGACCAAATATTTAATAAGATGAAATAACATTAAGAAGACTACCCAATATATCCCCAGACTTTACCCACATTGCTGGCTAATTGTAAGAACTGAAGAAAATCCCAGCTTAGCAATAATAGCCAAACTACTGCCTGCCTATATCTTCTGTTTTAAAGTCTTAAAGTCTCTGATGTCAAATTTAACCGAATATAAATGGTATGATTTAGTCTTACTATCTTTATCCTAAAAATTTGTTAACCGATAAGGGATTTAATTACTACAAGCAAATTGAATAAGAGATCTTTCAGTTTTTGGAGTTTTATACTTAATGTTTGGATAACTTTAACTATACTCTAGCTGAAGTAATCAAACGAAAAAAAGTAGCCGTTTTAATATAGGAAAACGGTCTTTATTTATGTAACATTTGTTCGTGGCGATTTATAGCTCGTTTAAAACCAACAAGTATTATCATGCGATATGAAATTAACCACTGAAATAAATTATGGATTAATATCACGACTCTAAACGTTTTAATTTCGCTATAAATCGGTAAGGCCAAGCCTTTATCAACAATACCCAATGCTTATATTCATTATACATACATAATAAATGACTTGGCTAAATTTTTGACGGCTAAGTTTATCAACCTCTTAATTGCTGGTCTTGTCATATCTTGTTCTAGTCTTGTTCAATAAATCATAATTTCAAATATCTTGATATTGACACAATTTCAAAGAATCTAAAAGACCAGTTTTTGACAAAACTAAAATTAAAGAGAGTTGTCTTGACCCTATATAAAAATTACAGGAGTTGCTGCTTGACAATGGGAAGAAATAAGTTGATGACTTATTTAAAACTAAAATTTGACATTAAAAAGATCTTAGTAAAGGAAATATTGTTGGTTTCTTTTAAAAACATAAACGATATCCATTCTCATATGTTAAATATAATAATGCTAGACAACTACAGAATTCAGAAACAGATAAATGATGAGACTGCTAAAAAATAAAAAGAGCAAGTTATTTGGAGACATCTGGATACATATCAAATCTTCGTTGGTCGTATATGGGAATATTCGTTCTGATTTCCTTAATTTCGGCGAGATCAAGGTCGGCGTAAACAATAGTCTCGTCAAACTCGCAAGTAGCTTTGACGTCGCCCTTGGGCCCAACAACAATGGAATGGCCCCATGCATGGTAAGAAAAGTCGAGGTCGCGGGCGGGACTACAGCCAGCGACAAAAATCATATTGTCAATAGCCCGCGCGCGCATCAGCGCCTCCCAGTGCATCGGCCCCGTAACCATATTGAAAGCTCCAGGGTATACCATCGCGAAACAGCCGCGACGCGCAGCAATCATGGCTAGTTCGGGAAACCGCACGTCGTAGCAGATCCCGACGCCGATATGGCCCCACGGAGTCGCGAAGCTCGTCAACTCATTCCCAGGCGACAACACATCACTCTCTTTGAACGTAATCTTGCCGGGAACGTCAATATCAAACAGATGCATCTTGCGGTGCTTTCCGATCAGCGTCCCTTGATCGTTCCAAATCGTGCACGTGTTGTAGATCTGGCCTGAATCTGCGGCCCGTTCAGGAATTGAGCCTCCGACTAAGAACACTTTTGCGTCCTTCGCCATCTTTGACAGCGCCAAAGTCGTAGGTCCCATCTCCGAGGAATTGATTTCCTCAGCGTAATCGTTAAAGTAAGCAGTACCGTATGGGGTATTGAAACATTCGGGCAAGACAACGACATTTGCACCTTCCTTGCTCGCTTTCAGTACCATTGAACGCGCATTCGAAATGTTTAGCACTTTGTTCGAACCAACCTTCAGTTGGATCAAAGCCATCCGTAACTTGTTCATTTTTGTCTTTTTTTTTTTGATCGTTAGAATATATCTCTTCGCTAATTTTTTACGAAAAATTAGATTCTTTCTTTTTTCTTAGTTTTGGATAGTACCTTCTTTTGTTCACTATCTTTAAATAATTATTACTACTAGAATATAAGGGACTTTACTCTCCACCTATAAAATCAGGGTATAAAGATATATAATAGCATATAACTTTACTCTAAACACTAAATGGCCATTCGCCTGATATATCTGCTTTCTTTTCTCAAAGCTCTTTATTTTCGCTATAATTTGCTTATGTTCGATTTTTTTCTATAATGATTACTCATCCAGCCCTATCAACGTTAACCTATTTTAAAAATGATCTAAATAGGGGTCAAAGGGTGAACAGTATTGGCTGTCGCTAAACCACAAGTAATCTGCATCTTTTGTTTTATTTGCTCTAATAGTCTAACTTTTTTTTTTGCATGTCTTCAGGGATATTTTGTAACATTTGTGCTTGATGTAACATTAAAAACACTTCCCCCTCTTCGTACTTGCTCTTTTCCACTCGGTAATTTCTGTCAAGCCACTAAGTATCCTCAAACTTTGACCTAATCTCCAGCATCTCACCTTCTCCTCGCTTCTCAGTTCTAGTAGAGAAAATAATGCAAAAATGAAGTAATTAATCTTGAAAAATACATTATTGATTTTTCACTTTTGATTTCTATTCTCTTTTTAGGTTATAGGTTGATCTTTTTTTATCATCAAAACCCTAAACATTAAGTGACTTCTCTTGAAGAAACCCAGTTTAAAAAAGTACATCACTCCACAACGTTTTGTAGAATGAGTCTCTTCTAAACATATTGATTTTTTAAATATAATTTAAACTTCTTTATTTTTAAATGTCTGCCATGTTAAATAATAATAAAAACTGTATGATTACAATCGAATTTTTTTAATAAAAAATCAAAAATCAGGTTTTCCCTTTTTTTTGAAAAGAAAATAAAGTTAAAGCTCCGAGATAAAATCAAGAAAAAACAAAATATTTTCAAAATAAAAAATTAGATGGAAAACACTAGAAATAGCCCCCACATGGTTCAAAACATATTCTTGGATAATTTAAGTAGTTTCAAAACACAAGCCACCCAGATATCAGTGAAAAAAAAAAGCACAATAACTTCATCCCGGTCTCGAAAATCTAAATAGAAACAGATATTGATTTTTGATCTAGGAAAATTGCATTCTTGGGTGGAACTTCGCTTAATTACAGGCTATCAGCAAAAGTTTTCCGTCAAAAAGTTAAAATTTAATTGAAAATTTATAAAGCCGATTTGGAGACATCTTTCTTTTATTTTTTGAAATCTACAATCTTCAAAAAAAATATTATTAAAATTTATAGAAAAAACATGCTTAAAAAATGCCAAAAAAAAACAATTTGATCTTGGTCTATAATTAAAATAATATCATTATACCCTATAAATTGATTTAAGAATTTAATAAAGTAGTCCAAAAAGCTTAAATTAAAGATCCAAAAAAGATGGATTAGCTGATACATAACTGCATTGAAGTATTAAAAAAAAACTCTTTATTTTAAACATAAATTTTTTTATAAACTGATAATAATAATAAAGATTATGACATACCTAATTCGTTGGAAATAATCAAGATAGATTATCACTTTTATCCAAAGATTTTCGCTCAGTATCTAAAAAATCCAAAATATACATTCACTATAAATGTGTGTATCCTGGATTTAAAAAATAATAATAATAAGGGATCCAATCTCAAAAAATCGATAATAATAATAAGGGCATCATAAACTAAAGCTCAAAAATATGATCATACTCCAAGCCAAATCATATAATTAAAGAGAAACTTTGCATACTTCAGAGAACAATAAAATTCATTGCCAAAACCTGAAAATAGTTTGAATGGAATATAAAGATAAAAATACCAAATATCAGGCAATATGACCTAAAAAATTATAAAAATGAATTACTGGGATCGACAACTATTCATAACCAGAACATTTCAATGAAAAAATAATAAAATTATACACAACCCCAAGCTCAAACCTAAAACTATTATCAATATTGAAAAATAATAGTGCAATTTAAACCCTAATTTATATAGAATTCAATGTAGATAGAATGTGAAATTAAATGTAAATTTTCCTAATATTTTAAGAGAATTCTTGGAATATACAGATGAACCTAAATATACAGTATATTTAAAATTTTAATTGGGAGCCCCACAGTAAAAAGAGAAAGTTGTTTGAAATATTGAAAATTAAAAAATTGATTGGTTTGGAAATCTACTTTACTTTTCTATTCTATCCTTTTAACTTGAAATATTCAAATCCTCCATCCCCCCCCCCCTCAAAAAAAATTAAAAATGAATAGCAGAAAAAACAAGTATAAAAAACCCTAGAGTTAAAGAAATAGCTTGAATAATTTTTATAATTTATAGTTTTTGCCTACTTGAAAGTGATGGTAAGATCAGATATATTTTTCTTGAAAAAAAATCAAAATAAGAAACCCATTAATAAAATCTTTGTTCTTGCATTAAAATATTACGATATCCTTATCAAATATACTAAGACCATTATAAATATGAAAATTTTAAAAGATATTAAACAGGATCGCATATTTCTAGAGGAGGATAAACATATTATTTTTGTAACTAAAAAATTAAAAGAAGGCTGACTTCTATTAATAAAAAACAAGTAAGAAGGATGATAACCACTATATTTGACGGCAGAAAAACAATTTTTATAGAAAAATACTAGACGAAAAAATAATAATAATGTGCGAAATGAACGCAGTTGAAAACAAAAAATGTTTTAGAATCTCCTCAAAAATTTAAAATAGATAAGAATTGGTGAGTTTGAAAATTTTAACTCATAAATTTAAACTGAAAAAATTTCATACCTCTAGAAGCAAAAAATGAGATAATATAAGCATAGGAGGGATATAAATTAAGTTTAAATCCATGATTAACATAATATTTTCATCAATAAACGATCCATTGAAAGCATCGGTAAAACTGAATTAACAGTCCACAAATTTATTATGTATTTAATGAGTGATTGAGAAAAAAATTCTTTATAAATGAAATTTGAACTTCAATTCCTTAATCTTTAATAATTCTAATTAAAAATTTATTTATTATATACTCAATGCTATATTTTTTCGAATTGAAAAAATTGGTGTATAAGAAATTTAAATACAAATGATTTTTTTATTTGATTTTTTTTGAATAAAAAAATTAAAATTCAAAAATCAAAAAAAAAAAAAAAATCCTAAAAATCAGAGTTTGTATAATATGAAATATCGTTTAAAAAAAGCTTATTATTAAAATTAAATTGATTTATTTTCGTACTTATGGTTCGTTCTATATCTAACTGGGCAGAAAATAAATAAAATAAAAACGAGTATTCTTTTGGATTTTTTAATTGTAACTAAATAAACATAATAAAAATAATAGTTTATTAAAGAAAACAACGAAAAAATACATTGAAAAAAAAAGTTTTGGTATATTTTTCGTACTCCTAATCGCAGCAATTTTATGGTGGTAAAAGTTTTGAGTTTTGTAAATGGTTAGAATTTTATCATCATTAATATCTTTATAATCAACCCAAAACCTGATAATCATAACTAAAATTAAACACTGATCAATAAAATATGCTATCCACTGCATTTTTGCCACTAAAATCTGCTCTTTATCACTAAAAAAAAATTAATGGGATTTTTTTTTAAGGGAACTCAATAAATTGACCCATTAGATTATATACAGATATAATTAATTTTTGATAGTAATAGGGGTTATCTAGCTCACTCCAAGCTTCAATATTCAAAAAAAAACATGATAAAAACCTAATTGAACATCAAATAACCTCACAAGACTTTAGTAAAAAATATTATATTCCCTAGACGTTTTGATCATTTAAAATCAGACTCTTTTTATCTATATCTAAATATTTAATAAAAACAAATATTAAATTAATCAAAGTGTATAAAAATTATCATATTAGCTTCACTTTAATTAAATATTATTATTTTTACAGCGTCCTTTCATGGCCTTACATTTAATATTTAAAATTGAATAGAAATGTTATTATTTTTAAAACCCTTGATACAATTTAAATCAAGTGGAAATTTCGAAACTATATATTAAATATTTATTTCACCATTTTCACGATTTCAGAGGATATTTTTATCTTTATCTCATTTTTTCGATTAATTGTGTTTTAATTCTAGATACCGATAAATTCTAAAAGTATAATATTTTTTAATATAATGTAAAATGTGGAAAGGTGGTGGTATATATTTGAAATTTTAAAAAATAGATACGAAAAAATCATAAAAACTAAAAAAATTCTTTTTAAAATTTAGCCATATTTTAATAAAATATTATTTGATCAATACCATCAATTTTCTTTTTGTAATTAACATTTTATGATTTTAAATAATGCTGATATTTTTATTATCTTTACTTTAGAATCTTTATCCCTATTTATTTATATTAAATTATCTTTATGTGTGAAAAACTTTAAGGATTAATTATCTTCAATATAAGAGTGATTTTATTGAAAAAAAATTCACTACTTTTCATTACATTGATTAAAATTTTGGTAACGCTTTAGGGATAAATTTAACATTTAGGGATATTGGAATTTAGTTTTCTCTATTAATTTCGGAAATAATATCCATAATTGTGGTGTAAAAAAGGAAAATTTTATTAAATCTCATGAAAACCTCCCAATTTTTATTAATTTTTAAAAAAAAAATAGGCGGCGAAATACAGATTTTAGTAGTGGAAAATATTATAAAAAATAAATTATAGTTATTACTCTCAGATTTTAATAATGGGTATCAGATTATAGGTTGGTTATGCAATGTTTTGGGCAGATTGGCATTTTTTACTTATAGCAAATTATATATGATTTAAAACGTGGAAAATAAAATTTATTTAATAGAACTCTTGAATTTTAAAAAAATACTATAATGAATAATAATATTCAATAAATCACCTTCGAAATAATATAGCCCTTGAGTTTTATGAATAAATTGTAGAATTACATAAAATATTCAAAAAATTAATGACCAACTTCTTAAAGACATTCAGGATCACGGAGGTGAAATAATGGAAATTTTATAGTTGAGAATAAATCATTACAATTATAAAGAGAAAATTTGCATAATAATAATCCAAAAAATTATAAACTATTATATTTATCCTATTTTTTTCAAATAATATATACAAAAAAACTGGATATAGAATACAGAATAAAAAGTTATGAAGGAATTATAGAAATTATTGTTATCAGGGCTTGTAAATTTTTTTTATATTTGATAATATATTCGCTACAAAATTACTAAGAGAATAAAAAAAATTAGGATAAGATCATACAAACGACTACTATATATATATATGAGAGAATTTTTATGGAAAATCTGTTTGTGATTATTTATTTTAATTTCTTTAAAAGGTGGTATTAAGACCAATATTTATTGTGATAATTATAAATATTTAAATAATCGCCAAAAAACTATTAAAATTTATGAGAAAATAATAAATTCAGTAATAAAAATAAAAGGACTTATTCAGAGAGATCATTTTAGCATTTATGCAAAAAATTAAAATGGCCCCTATTGTTGAATATCAATAATTTAATTCGCTAAAGCTCAATAAATAAAAATCGAATCAAAGCTAATGGCACAAGCCAATGACTTTTCAATCGAAATAAAATGAAAACTAATATGTCATTAAAAATTTCCTTAAACTTTACTTAATGAAATAAATTTCAACTTTAACAGCTAGAAAACAATGAATAAAAATATTTGAATTTAAAAAAATATTGATTAACAAATTTATTCGAAAGAATGAATTTTTTCAACCACCTGAAAATCCAATCTATTTAAAAAGGAATATAATCAAAGGAATATAATTGAATATTATTAAAAAAAAATTCTAAAAAATGCTATTCTGAAAGAAAGAAAGCTCTCTATAATGGCAAAATAATTTATCCTATAAACTATTAAATATTTTCAACATATTATCGTTAGCATAAATCTCATAAAGTAAAAAAATATCCCTGAATAAAGAACTATAACAAAAGATTCATCTGAAACGATAGAAATCAAGAATTTTTAATGAATTAAATTAATTGGGTAAAAAAAATGGTGAAGTTTTACTCCTAAATATCAATTGAAAATCAAAACTTTTTTTTTAGAAATCTTACACTGATCTAGTTATAAAAAAATCATATTATGGGTCTTTATTTTGCAAACAAGACTTTTATCTAACAAAATTTCCTTGCATCATTCTAGCTATTAGTCCCGCTAGTAATAAATGATGATTATTTGCTAGTCTAGTTTTTTAATATTATAAAAACGCCTAGTTATGAGTATTTTTTCACTTATTTTTAAACGCAAAGCTATTATAAACCTAATTTTACTAGGAGGAATATTTTTTTTTTGAAATTTTGGGGGTTTAGATTGAGAATGAGAAGAAAGAAAAATCGCTGAACTCTTTAAAAAAATCTCAACGAATATTATTATGCATCTTTTTATTAAGCATTATAACACTAAGAATTAAATTGAAAACTGAAAACGCTAGCTCAAACTCATTTTCACCTAGAATAAATCTTGGTTCAACTGGGTTTGAAAGTATTCCTTCTTTATAAATATATATATATGTATAAACTTACTGAGGCGACAAGCTCTATTTCAAAAGGAAACTCTAAATATCATTATAATTATTTTTTCAACAGATTATAATAGGGAAATTTCTGTGTGTAAAATAAAATTTTTTATTGAAATTAGAATACTAAAAATAAACTAAAAAACCACAAAAAATCGCCAGAAGTCGTTAAAACCAAATCAATCATCCTATCATTAGTAGCTTCGGTATATAGAGGTGAAGGAATTAAAATTTTTGGGTTCAAGTTTTCTAATATTCAATACACAAAGGCTGTGTAATCCTGAGCAAGAAATTTTCAGTTTGAAGGCGAATAATTATACAGAAAAACCACATCCCCCTTTAACTCCAGATGAAACGATCGAGATAGTCTAAAAAAATTTAATTGATAAATCCTGAATGATTTCAAAGAATTTTTAGTAAATAATAAATAATTGATTTCTGAGACTTGCCCAGAGTATTATTTAAAGTACTAAAAATTGAAGATTATAGTAAGATTATTTCGGAAAATCCAGGTGTAAAATTAAGCCTGATTATTTTTTATAAAACTTGTCCCAATAACTTTAAAAAACAAAAAAAAAAGGACCCATATGTTTCTTATTTGTTATAAAGTAAAAAAGAACATCAAGATTCTAGAAAAATCATCTATTATTGAAATTCGGATAAATATATCCTGTTTCAAAACGTAATTTCAGTGTAAAAAAACCATACATTTATTAAAAATTTACAACAGAGTTTTTATAAAAAAATCATAGAAGTTTAGGTGAAAAATAATTAATTTTATATTGGACTATAAGAAAAACTTTAGAGTTGGTTGAGGTCCTATTAATACCAGCAATTAATTTTACAAAAATCTCATAAATCTAATCTTGTAATTGTGACGATATATCTAAGAATAGATGGGTCAATATTATACAGTTATGATAACTATTTTTAAAAACACTTATCCATAATTGGAAATATGCCACTGACTGTATAAAAAATCCACTTATAGGTAATTATATACAAATTTCAAAAAAAAATATTTGTTCGGACTGAAAAGCTCAATTCCATTTTTTTGAACTTTTATACTACATATTTTTTAAAATTAAATGAGAACTTTTAAAGAGTATTAAAATGAAATATTTCACTGATTATCATGGAAAAAACTTTTTTGACTGTCATTTGGTATACTTCTATTTATTTATTTTTGTAATTTATTTGCTATTTAAAATTTTAAAGCTATAGGAGTGCTTTCCAGATGGGTTACTGATTGGCTTCAAAAATAGAGGTAAGAACAATAGAAGGCTATTAAGAAGGTTTTGAAGAAATTTCAAGAAAAGATATTTATAATAAGAAAAGATACAAATATTTATTTTCATGCATATTCCTGTAATACCCAAAAATACGTTTTGAAAAAATTTCTTTGAACGTTTCAAATCCTTTATGTATTTTGGGATCTTTTAAAATAAATTTATGGGGTCTCCGTTAATTTCAGTGGTATAAAAAAAATTCTCAAAAATAAAATTTAAAGTGGGTTTAAGACCTAGAAATAGTTTTATAAATTACTAAATCAATCAGAAATACTGTTCTATCCTTGAAATAAAAGCATTGATGGGAAAGAAGTTTTATTAGATAAAAAATGGGAGGATTAACTTGATAAAAAAATCCTCAATCAGGCTATGAAGATAAGAAAAATTTATTGAGAAATAAAGATTAAAATCAGGTAAAATAAATTTAATTATTGAAATTTTTTTCTCTTTATATTTATAAATTTGATTGTGATATGAAAAATTTGGACTGTATATGAACCTTTATTTTTGATTAACCGAGCCTTAAAAGATCAGGATTTTAGGCAAACTGATATTTTTTAATTTTTTATAAATTAAATTTTGGTTTAATCTTGCTCAATTTGTAAATTTCAAAAAAATTCATTACTATCTCGATGATTTGAGTGTTTTAATTCTTATTTTTTTTGGATGAAAATACGAAATAGCCAGAGTTTTGGATTCGATGAATATATATGATTAGTAGAAAAGTGGCGTTGAGACTGTATTACCTCTCCCACACTTTTTTTCACTATTTAAATCTTTTTTTGTAATTTTTAGAATCTATAGATATGTTTTTGATTTAATATTTGATTTAAAAGATAAGTTCTATTTTTTTTATATTAATTATAACAAAAAAAGCTTCAATTAGAAAAATTTATAAGAAAAATTTCCATGTAGTCTAATTATAAGTAACTTTGAGAAAGCTTTGTTTGCATATCTTGATATTTGAACTAACCATTGAACACATTTTATACCTCCAAATTTAACTATTGATTGTATCTAAAAAATTTATTAATATTTATTTTACGAAATTTAGTATTTAGTTGTAAAAACACATTGAAACTACAATAATCAGTGCTTAGTCCAGAAGTCGGTAAAAAAAATTAAAAATTACAGAGGTAAACAATTTAATAAATAATTTATTTAACTTGTTTAGAAACTACAAAATTAGAGACCACGTAAAATTTTTACATGATTTATTATTGTTAATAATTTAATATATATAGTTACAAATTACACTTATAATAAATAAATATTAAAGATGTTCCGAGTTTTAATCGTGATTTTTTATGGCAAAGGTAATTTAAACCCCCAAGTTATAAATTATATTTGGAGTTTTTTTGTATAAAACAATGGATTAGAATTTTAGGAAATCAAATTTAAGTTTTTATTGATTTATTTATTGTTAATATTATTGGTACTAGGAATATTTCCGTATCTGGTAATCTAATTGGGTTTGGAGATCTGATTTAATGTAAATATAGTTTTTATTTTTGAGATTGGATTGATTAAGCAATTTAAATGAGGCTTTAAATCGAATTAAGATTGATTATATGATTAAAGATGAATATTGGGTTGAGTATAGATTTATTATTGAGTTTATTATAATTTTGAGTGTATTAAACGCATTCTTGATGTTTATTATGCTGATTCAGAATCGGAATCAAAGTTGTGTTTAGTCAAGGAATTTTTTTTATTTTTGGATTTGATTATTATAATTATAAATTGTTACAGATATTTAGATTTATTGATAAAAAATAATGTAATAAGAAATTTATGAGTTAAAAACAAAGTAATTTCGCTTTTTTTATTGTGAAAAATTACCCAAATTCTTTTCATTTTAATTCTCAGCCATTTAATATCGGAAAAAATATCCCCAGTAAAGATCAAATTCTGACCATTTTAAATATTTAATTTATTTAAAAAATTATCGCTCGCTAAGTTTTTTCAAATATTGAATGATAAGTCATAGCCTGCTAAAATGTGGCCTTGAATTAATATTCGGTTCCGAAAAAAGAATTTATAATAAAAACTAACTCTTTAAATTCAATGGTTATTTTTTCATATTTGTTTTTTATTCATTTAAAGATTATATTTGACAGATTATAAAGGAATACCTTTTAAAAAATTCATTTCATAACATATCTACAATTTAAAGTTGTCATTTAATTCAAAATAGTAGCAAAATTTAGTCTACCTATCATTAAAGAGTTAGATTTTATTTTTTTATTCAAGAAATTATTAATAATTAAAAAATTTAAATAAAATCTTGATTAAATATTTGTAACACCATTTTATAATGCGGTATTGAAATTCAAAATGATTGCATATTATTAAAAACAATTTTTTAAAAAAATTGACTCAATTTGTGGAGATAAATCTTTTTTTTTGTTTATCCATCATATACATTTAGATTTAGATAAAATGTACTAAATTTTGCATATCGCGCACACTTGTCAGGTTTTCACTAGAAAAATAACCAAGGTTTAATAGACCTAGTGTTTAAATGGTAACTATTTAATCGATACTGACCCTTTTTATAGATTGAAATTTTTTTATTTTCATAATTTTATTCGATATAGAGTATAATTTGGATGTTGTTTTTGGATTATTTTTCGAGCCACTTGAGCTCAAGGATAATTTTCACCTCAGTTTTCTGATTTAAATATTACATTCATAGATAATTGGATAATATAAATTAAAGTATTTCATAAATATATTCATGTTTTAAAGCTTTTATTAAATGGCCTATAATTTAGAAATAAGAAAAGAAAATTATAAATATTGAAATTTCAACCATTGAAGAGCTGTAGAAAAAAGTGCCTTTAGACAAAACAATGGTCCGTAAATGTTGAAAAACCAGTGATATATATTTCTCAATTACAAATAAATAGATTTAAAATTAATATAAATAGTTTTGAAACAACTATAAAAAAAAATTTGGCTTAAAAACCCTATTGGTATTCGCCAGTATGTAAATATGAAATATTGTGCTAAAAAAAAATAGATCTAAAAACTAAAGAAATAAAATATTCACCATACGAAAAATTATAGACCATTAAAAAAACAGCTGGACTTAAAATTAATTTTTAAAAAAGCAAATTTCCTTTATTTTATTTTATTTTATATTTTGATTTTTAGAATTTTCCTTAGTTTTTTTTCAGTAAAATTATTTATAATTTTTAAAACTAAATCTATTTAGATAGATTATGATTTCGATTATCTTGATTATTTTGAAAATTTCAGCCTCATATTTACCCCCACCTATATAGAAAAAACGCAAAATATACTTTTTTTTTAAATTCATCTAAAAATCTTACATAAGAGTTTTGAGTCATTTTCAAGTAAAAATTTCGAAACTAGATATAAGATATTCATGAGGTATAAATCTTGTTTAGTAAAGGAACAATTAGCTAAAAAAGAAAAAAATACCAGTTAATTTAAAAAATCTACTTTGGACACTAAAACTAAAAAAAAATTTAGGCTTTTTTATTCTTTTTCATATATATATATAATACATTCTCACTTTTATACAATAAATTTACCACTTTCATAACAAATTTATTAATTTTTTTTAGAAATAAATAAGGATCTAAAGTCAAAGGTTACCTAGGAAAATTTTTTAGCATTGACATATATGTTCTTTTTTTTTTTTTTTTTGATTAGCTTAAGTATAATTATTATACACTGTATATAACTCGAATGTCTTTGATATTTGAAAAATCATTGAATATAATTTGCTTATTTTAAACGCATCTACTTATGTAAAAAGTCATATTAAAATTTAGTCAAATTAATTTTTTAAATTATTTGGAAAGCAATAGAACCTAAAAATTAATACCAAAATATCAATGAAATTTTTTTTTTGAATTGTTTTTGGTTTAATTCTTTTACTCAAAAATAAAAAAGATGCATTTATTTCCGGGGATAAAGGGGGATTTTTATAGGTAAATTTAGAACTTAAAGGTAAGTATCCCCTAAGAGTGAAATACCTTGCCGTGGTTTAGGGGCTTAATAGTGTACTTTTAGAAGTACACTAAACTAAAATTTCACGCAGCGTTGTACTATTCTTGGTTGGGAATAGTGGAGACAGCGCACAGCGATTCGGAGGACAGCGACTCCAGAGGAGGACCATCTAGAAACAGGAGGAACCGATCGTTTAGCACAGCTGAGACATAGTCTAGTGCACAAGTCCAGCGTTCGACAGTAAGAAGAATCTCAGCGTCTGACAGCTATTTGTAGGAAAGCCATGTCGATCAAACCCACGTTTAGGTAGGAGCCTAATTTTATTAATCCTGTTAGAAGTAGGCTCTGACTAGGAGCTCAATAGCTTCAATGAACTGTTGTTTATTGACAAAGAGCTTAATTCATGACGGCACGTAACCTCAGTCATCCAGCCTACTTGAAGCAATGCCAGGGGGGGTCTTTCGGTTGGTAGATTGAACCCTTTTCCCGTAGGTACGCAGCCGGTAGTCCGGCAAAGGAACTTATTTTATTTGGGGTAATAGTCTTTTCTATACGCCTTTTTCTTTTTTCATATTTTTTTAGTATGGTTTTTAATGAAGTTATCTTATAATAAAATT
>LSSL01007161.1:0-23047 GCA_001953115.1 Smittium mucronatum | reverse complement strand
TGCATCTTCATTAATATTCTTTAATTAAAATCATGAAAAAAAGTATTCGATATTCTCAATTTTAAATTAAGGAAAATATTAGAGAGATTTTATGTGGTAGGAGTTGTACGACCATAAAACCATTATTTATCTATTTATATCCCTCAGATCTACCAAAACTAGATTTTTTTTTCAAAGTAAATATGATAAATAAAATTAATTTGTAAATATATATTATAAACTTGCCACGCCTTCCTGTTTTTTAAAGTGAAAAATTAAAATATTTTAAAATATGTAAAATATATGCGCTCTTGTAATCCCAAATTTTTAGCGAGTTTCAATACCTTAATTAAGATTTTGGATCGATCTCAAGCGCGATGAAACTAATTCAGATAAAATAAGTATCCTCGATATTTCACAAGCAAAATTTAAAGCATTTAAATACTTCTTTATCTTGAGATAATTTATTTTTTACTTCTATGGGAATAAATTTACACATTCCTTTGTGTAAAATAATATGTCTAATAGAGGATAAATTATCCTAATTTTGAAATTTTCAAATATTTATCCTACTATTAGCTTCATATATCAACTGATTTCGATCGCTTGATTTCTAAATATTTTTAACTCTCTATTTTCATTAAATTCTAATTTTAATAATATTTTTTGATACTTTTCATTGTAGAAAGTGTTAATCGGCGATGCGATTGATTTTTTTATAACACTGAATATGTGAAAAGACTTGAATTTTTTTACCGAAATCTATTTATATCATTTTCTCTGTTCGTATCTAAAGTATAAACGAACTTTTATTTTATTTTAAACCTTTAGGACGCTCGCTTTCGTCCTAGTTGAAGTTAAGTTTTTTTGTGTTCTTAAAGCTAAATACGCATGTGAACTTTTTTAGTCATTTTAATATGGTTTTGTTTAGCTATATAGTTTGTATCTTATTTTGGGAATAGAAATTAATTTTAAGTAATTTGGTTTTAATTTGCCATTCTCTGGTTAATTTAGTTTTTAGTTTTCAATAATTACTCGTCTTGGGTTGTAATCATTACCAGTTAAACTGAATTTATGTACTTTTATTTTTCATTAGTGCTGGTATTACTCATATCTGTCTAGGTCATGTTAATTCGCAACCATGAGTTATTCGGTTCTGGTTCTTACCCTAATTTGGTTTTCTCAGAATTTTTTTCTTGGAGAGAGAACCACGTTAGATAGCTATAATGATACTTCCGTATCTGTTTATACTGAAGAACACCTTTAAGCGATAACTTAGACAGATCGGCTAACTTGGAGGGGGGGGGGGCATTTATTGAAGATTTTCAATCTTCTATACTGTAGCTTTCGCTAAGTTTTTCCCTCAACTTCCCAGTATGGTTCTCTCATATTATTCCTACAGTGGGGTCTGTAAAAATGCTTAGTGTTTTAATTACAGGTAAAAATAGCTTTACTAAGCTTTCTGATGGTTTAATGGGGTATGATCTTTAGCCATGATGAATTATGTGCTCCCTCAATCATATATAAGTGGAAACAGTTTTGAACTGATAGTTTTTTCGGTCTAACTGATATCGAGAATATTCTTTGAAAAATGGTCATTGTGGTTTACAGATAAAAAAATTCGGACAATTCTTATTAAAAGTTTGCAAAATTTTCTGGATTTTTTCTAGGAAATATTATTTCGATCCATATTAAAACAATTTATTATATCCAAAAAATTCAAAATACGAAAAAAAGTAGTGATGAATTTTATATTTTTGAAAACACAGAAGATGTCCATCTATCATCTTTTCCCATGATATTATATAAAATATTTTAATTTAATATTTTTTCCCAATAAATAAGACAAATTTTTTATTGTGAATAATATTAGTTCAAGATATCGGAAAATTATGTCTCGGCTTTTTTAAACATTAAATTTATTGAACTTGGAGTAGAAAAATTCTCAGAGTAGCCTATTTAGCCAATCTATTTCATATTCATAAACATGATTCAGTATCTTCGATAGAAATTTCTGATATTTATACATTACTTCACAATATCATTCATGGTATAATTTTGCAAAAGAAAGATTAGATATTTGTGTTTTTCCTATAAATGATATTATTTTTTCTATTTTCTCACTTTTATTAAGTTTTTTTTTTGAATTATGTTATACAAAGCAGTCTTTTTACTATAATTTATTATCTAATTCATAATTAAAACCTTCTTAAATCTTTTCAATACATTTATTATGTATGTGCATTTAAATTATATCTTTAAACTTATTAACTTCTTGATGTTTTAATTAAGACGTTTTTAGATATTTTTATAGACCATACGAAAAATATAGTAAATTTCTGTTGATTTCAATGCTTTTTTGAAGCTCTTTCTACATAGGTTATAAATATTTATATGGCTTAATTGTATCCAATTTTTCTAATAATCATTACCTTTTATCTATTTCTTTGTATCTTCAAGGTAGTGAAAAGTATTTCGAATATTACATTCTCATATTTTTTAACATTAAGTTTTTTAATGATAATATTTACCTTCTAATTAGTGATTTTAAATAATTTTATATCTTATTTGGATAATTATTTGGTGCGTTTAAGATTTCAACATCCACTCAAAATATAATTATCACTAACTATTATTTCAAAATATCTTATTTAAAGATCGCTTTTAAAATGAAATAATGTTTTTATTTTTGACTCTTTTCTTTTAATATAAGCCGATAATAAAGAAAGTATTATGGTTTTTTTAATATCAAATACCGGGAATATTATTTTAAGTTAAAAATCGCACATTCTTGAAGCCATCCCGTATTTATGTAATAAATATTCTTTAAATATTTAGATCTGTTAAAAAACATCTGATTTAATTATCGAATTTCCATTAGATGTGGATCAAGCTGTTTAAACCACATTTAATACTGTTTTGATTTTTCTTAGATAATTTCATATCCTCAAATTTAGCTTAGTTTTTATCATAATATAATCACTAACTCTTACACGACTCATCATATTTTTTTAAAAAAATGAAAAAAATCGATTTTTGTAAGGATAAAACTACAAAACTATTCTATTTTTTTTTCTTTTTTTAATAAAAAAAACATGCTTAGTAATGAATTCTTAATTTGAGCTTAAAAAATTATTGAAAAAAAAATTCTACTTTCAAATCAATTTTAGAATGTTCAGAAAGAGTAATAATTCTCTTAATTTGGGTCTTTTTCTTTTCTTATTTAAATTGACTAATATTTTAAACGAAAAAATTAAAATTTTATCCAGAAAGGAGCTTTAAGTAGAAATGAAAATTTATATTATTAATCTAAATGCTTGAGGAGACAAATGAACACGTTATTTTTTATAAATAAAATTTTTAATCTAAAAAAATGATAGTGAAGGTATAAAAAAAATAACTTTACATAATTCTCCCAAAATAAAATGTAAGTTTTTTTGTATTATTTATCTAAATATAAAGTGAAATTGGCCAAGATTAATTAAATTTGAGTAAATATAATAATTTTTTATCCATTTATTTATTTTTTTTAATAAAAAATAAAACCTTATAGTTTTTATTCCCAGCTCAAATATTTTGTATCAATCTGTTTATTTTTATGAAATTAAAATAACAAAAAGAGTTTTTTATTGATAAAATGTTGGAAAATTGTTAGATTTAATATCACTTTTCTATTTAAAAAAATTTTTTTAGAGAATTAACTTTCCTACTAAATTTTGGTCGAATATTTTTTGAATTATATATTAATATTTTTGGTTGCTAGTTGTTTAGATTGTGACAATTTTATGAATACTGATCAAAATAAATAAAGCGAGTTTAGCTATAAATACAAAAATAAATGAATTTACTTGTAGTTTTTTCTATTTTTTTACTGTTTTTCTTTTATAAGATTAATAAATGTGCAATTTTAAAAGGGAAAGATTTTCGAGAAGGAAGGTCCCATCATAAATAAAACAATTTGATTTAATAACTATTTCTGGAATATATCACATCACTTACAGCATTTTTATCCTTTTTATGCATTAGGAGCTATATGTAAAATAAAAAAAATTTCTAAAAAATATTAAAAAAAAAGGATAACATAAGGATTTCTTTAAATCAAGAGAATTTAAAGTATCTGGTTTTTTTATATAGATTATTCATATTTGGAATTCCCCCTATATTAAAAAAAATCATAATAAGGAAATTTATTCAAGCTAGTGTCTCTAAATTGCTATTCTTTTGCAATATTACTTTGGGATTAAAAATGTTAATAATATCAAAGCATTGTATAAATTTACTATATTAAATAAATGTTTTAAAATAAATTGATTTCAATTCTCTTTATGCAATGTAAAAAATATCTCCTTGTATCATTTACACCTCAAAATTGAATTCTAAAATTTTTTAAAAAAATTCATCAGTTACAAATTAAAACTTATATACTATACCAGCTACTCATAGATACTCTTCGCAATTTGAATTTTTATATAATATAATCTATTGAAAATTTCCAAACCACCTCCACATATTAAAATATTTGGCTCATGAAAATATTTTACTGATATTTTTACATATGTGTAATATTTTCAAAGAATTTTATGATAAATTTATTGTTAATAATTTTTAACCCAACTTAATTTTAACTTACCTTTTACTTATCAAAATTTTCGTGGACTGCTTATACTGGAAACAGCTTATAACATTTTTACACTTTGCTTATTTTTTTATGCAAATTGAGCTAATAAAACTGAAATTTTTTTTATTGTTTAAAAAGAGCTAAAAAAAGCTATCATAACAAACTCTGATATATAATCTCTATTAATTATTATGGTTTCTATTAGTGTATATATCTTTGGCCTATCATAAAAATATCTTCATCTTTTTAGTTTTTTAATTTCAAATCAAAAAAATAGGAGAATCTTTGGACTAAAATTGATCGGAATAAAATAAAAGATATTAGATATTTAAACAATTTTAAATAGATTATTTTTCAATATAAATTTTCTTAGTTTTGACGAATTCATGACTATTTTTTCTTTTATAATATTTTTTTGAAAAATATGCATGTTTCAAATTATTATTAAAGAAAAAAATTTTAGATAGTGTTGTCACTTGAAATTTTTTAAATAATGGTTTTGATTCATGTGTTTTTAAAGATTATTTCTGTATTAAATCATAATAAAACTGATGAATTAACTCCTGAAAATTCCCCAATATTTCCAATTGAATTGAATTAAATTAATCTTCATTTTCTAATCCCAAAACATATAATTTATCAATAAAATCTCTCATTTTTTTAGCTTTATGTTTTTTCATATAATTTATGTATGCAAAAAAGTTAGTTACTTATTATCTTGTTATTTTTTTCTTTATATCCCTAGATATTATCATCTCTTTTTTTGAAGATAAAATTAATTTGTTAATTGATGATAGAAAGCTTTTTTTTTAAGCGTTGGTGTGTGTTGTTTCATTTTATATGATTCAAAAACTCAAAAAAATCGCAAAATTAGCACTTACTAACATTATTACTTTCTTAAACTGATATTAAGAAAAAAATTCTGGTTATTTCTTTCGTTTTTAAAGATTAAATTAGCCAGATTAAATCCCTTTATTTCAATGAAATAAATATTTTTTAATCTCTTGTCTTAAATTCACGATTTTCGTTGAGATGAAGTTTTCATTTTTTATTATATAAATTTTCAATTCATTTTCTAAGAATCTATATTCATTTTTTTTTAATTTTGAATATAAAATTTGGACCCTTTTCCACAGAAATATGCGGATCTAACATTTTTCATATAAATAAATCCTATAATTTCTAAATTTCACTAATATATAATTGCCTTTGGTTGTAAGCTTAAAACTTTCAAGGAAGTTTTTTATACTACAGTCTAATTTTTTTCATCATTCGAATCATAGTGAGTCAACTTGGTTGTGGTTTTTGATAAAATATTTTATCAAAATATCAAAATACCTCTAAGCCATATATTTTTCCAAAATAAGTTTCAATTTTATATCGAATACTTCATTGCTATTTTACAGCTTTAAACAAATACTTCCATCCGTTATTTAACTAATAAATAATTGAAATTAAATTAAGGTTTAAATTGTGTTTCTTAGAAATCCAGAGAGGGATATAACTCAGGGAGTATTTTTGTAAAATTAATTTATAGCACTTTTGATATAGTGTGAAGAGTTTATTTTTTTACGTGTGTGATATCACCAACAAAAAAATTCAAAATTATTCCTTAATTTTATATAACCCAGCAATAATCTCACTATGGCAAATTTGAGATTATGGATATCCTGTATAGAATAAAATTTTCACATTTATCTGTTAATACAATTAATATTACTGTGAAGCCCAAATTTTTGATTCTTTAAGTGATATTAATCAGTAATTTTTTATTAATATCCATTTCAAAAAATTTATTTGAGAATAACTGAATGCATGTTCTATCTAATATTATTATAAAAAAAATCATGAAAGAAAATACATATCACTTCTATTGTTATTTAATAATTAAAATTAAATGTATATAATAACTGATTAATTAAAAATAAACCCATCTTATATTTTTTTATTCCTGATATTAATTTATTTTCAAATTTTGCAGCCAAGAAATTTGCTGATAAATTAAACTGTATTTTCTTTTTTTAAAGTTGCTCAACATTGTGCAAAAAAGCTTTTTAGTTATAAAAAAATACTGATTTAGTATATTTCTTTTAATGTAAACTTTTTATGCATTACACTGTGAAATTTTTCAATGGATATGGATTCATGCTTTATCTTTGCTCTAAAATAATCGCAAATTATTTGATATTTTTGGATTAGCATACCTTACTTGTATAATTAACATATTTTTTCATTCTTTTCATATAATAAAATGTTTAAAATATATTATCATTATAAAATTATATAGTTTTTTAAATGTAATTCAAACTTCTCGCGATTAAAATATTTAAATTCTTTCTAATTTTTCAACCTATATTGGATAAGCTTGTAGTGTAAATTTCTACCTTTTTAAATTTTTCGAAATTATAGAGGTTTTATAAGGTGAAATTCGAAATATTTCTTTTGAAAATCAAAATTTTTTGACCAAAAATTTTTTATTATTATTTTTATGTGCTTTATTATATTTCTTTTTATATTTCCTATTACATTATTTGTCAACTTATTTTAAATAGGATGAGTATAGATGTGTAAGTAACTTCACACCAAATAAAAAAATTTTATATAAAAAAAATCTGCCAAAAATATTCTTTTATTTAATATTATGATTCATTTTAACAAATAGAAAAAGTCTAGATATTTTTTTGTGTCGATTCGATTAACCGTGAATGAAAATTTATCCTATAAATTCTTATTTTATGGATATGTTTTTTTATTGGGGAAATTATCTCAATTATTTAAATTATCTACCATTATGATAAAAACTTTTAATTTAAAAAAATATACGTTTTATATCTCAAAAAAGCGACTGATTTATTCTATGGGTATTTTTTATTTTTTAAAAAAGAATTGTTTTCAAAATTCTGATATTATTTGAAAATTTTATTTCCTTATTCAAAACATTCATTTGATTTATAATTTCTATATGAGGCAAAAAAATTCCATATGAATTTTTCTATGCGATTATTTGTATCGATTCCTTTATTTAAAATTACTTGTACTTAAATTGATTAATATCACATCACATTAACTAATATACATGCTATGAATAAAGCTTTAAGAATAATATTGTGATTTTTATAAAGAAAAAAGCATCATCAGCATATCCAAACAGCGGTATCACTAACTCCAGCTCAATTAAATTGATCTTATGATCTAATAATAAATATTTTAGATTTTGAAAAATCTTTTAGATGTTTTATATTTTAATAATGTTACAATATTACCTACTCATATTAATACCATATATTTTTTCTTTTAAATCGATTTGCTTTTATCCATAATAAATTTTTGGAATACTAGTATCCAAACTTGTCTATAAATAAACTATCTATAAAATTTTGATAATGGTGATGTAGAAATTTCACCACATATTTAGTCAAAAAAAATCATCTTAAATCGAAAATATATTCATAAAAATAATATAGAAATTAAAAGTTTTTTTATTGGTATTAGGTATATTTTTTATAAATTAAATGAAATTTATTTAAAAATCGATCTATTTTTGGTGTTTATTAGAATATTAAAGCTTTAAAACTATTGCTTTTTTATCTAGCAAAATTCTAAAGTATTTCCATAAAGAGATCAGACTTTAAAATCAGCTAACATATTGCAATTTATAAATCAGTTTTTATTTGGATTTTGAAAAATCGCTCTTCATATTTAATTATAAATAGAGTGTTGTTTCATATATTTATAATTTCTTATGATATATGAACAATAATATTTATAAAAATAAATTTTGAATCATAAAACAGTTAAAAACTTGTCGAAAAAAATCACATTAAAATAAAAAAATGATTGAAATTCCAAACAGAAAATTCAGAGCTTATTTAGATCAACTATCAGATTTTAATCTAAATTCGACCCTAAAAAAATACCAATAGCATATTTATGTTATAGTTTTCTAATATTATAAATAAAAGACAATGTACTTATAAATACCAATTTTATGTAGAGAGTACGGAAAAAATATTTTTACTAGAGCCCTTTCCGGGTTATATTAAAGATCTTGGTGCTTATTTTAATCCATAAATAAAAAAAGTTTTTTTTCCAATTATAAAATCGAAAATAAAAAATTTATTTATTTATATTCACTATATCTAAGTTGTTTTAATTTTTTTAAAAAAAAACGGATTCTATTATGCTTTATTTAAATTTCGTTTTTCCAAAAGAAATTTAAATGGAAAATAATAAAAGAATGAATAGCTTAATAAATTTTAATTTAACTATTGGAAAAAAGGTAAACAACAAAAAAGAAAACATTCATATTATTTTATTCAGGTCTAAAGTCTAAAGCTAAAAATATGATTTTGATTATCTTACACCGGTTCAATATTATATTTATGTAATAGTTTTTTTCATTAATCATCATAAACCGATCAAATTATAAAGTCTCTGAATTTTAAATGTGATGGAAATTGCCATACATTAAATAGGAGACATATTAATTTTTACTATCTTATTTGGTCAAAATAATCCAAAATAAAATCGAATAAACCATAGAAATAAAGTTTAAAAAAAAATTTATGATCTGTACTGTTAAGTACGACTTAAAGATATCTTTACCATCTTTTCTTTCGTAAAGGTACTCTAAAATCGTAAAATATTTTCTTTTTTCTAAATATTAAATTGAAATGCTATAAAAATTTACTAGGTTGAAGACACGAATGCCGAGTTAAATGAACTTACTGCGTTGTTAAATCAGTTAATTTGCAAAATTGAGTCTCATTTTAAGGGGGAGTATCAGTTTGTAGCGACAAAAATTCCTGTTACTAAACTTTCCGTCTACTCAGAGCTTTCTGAAGCTTTTTCAAAACTTCTATATCTGAAGAGGACAGCAAGACTTACTTTTATACGTGAAACGAGGCTTTTTTCATTGAATATTTACCACCACCGCTGATTGACTAAGATTCGAACCCCGTGGAGAGATTTTACTCGACACTATACGCAATTTAGATCGCGCTGACTCAGGCCATTGTGCCAGTATAATTTTATGTCCGCGAAAAACTTTGGTATCACCCGTTAGCAATAGTAAATGAGGACCCTGAAATTACTTTGGCAAGCACTACGAGCGTCTTTTTTTATCGGATATAGTAACCTCAGTGTAATGAACCAATAGATTCAGTACACGCATTGAATGTTTCATCCAATGAAGAAATCTTCCCATAAGCATAATTGACTTTTAGAAAATAGAAAACAGTATAAATAAGGAAGCTTAGACATTTTGGAATGGCTAAGCTTTTCAACTTGTCTAATTCCCTATCTTTTACATTTTAACTAAGTATATCCTTTTACCTTTTATCATTAATATTATCCTATTAAACCTGATCCTTACACTCAGCAACTCATAAATGATTGTAAAACTTCCGATATGGAATGGGTCTTCCTGAAAGAGTGAAACATATGTTAGATGCAGAGTCAAATTCACTAATGGAATATTATGCCTTCGATTTAATGCACCCAAAAAAGAAAACTGATACTAGTAAGAAACGATTATAGCCCTTTAATAAACTCCAGAAAGTAAAAGTCTTGTACGAGAACACCAGCTGTAACATTTCCACTGAAAAAAAATACCAGCTGCTAACACTCCATCCAACTAACCTTTCCCAAAAAGCTTATTGAAGAATTTGCTGTGGAAATAGATTCCATTAGGACCCACCTCGGAACATCCAGTCAGGGTAAGACTAGTTATTTTCAAACTTGTATGAGCCAAGCTCACCGACAACCTATGATTTCAGAAAATAATGACATAGGGATTCAATATCCCATTCAAAAACCCATCCCTAGTGAATTAGACATCCTAAAACCGTAAACTCATGATCTCAGTTAAGCTGAAAAAGAAAATTTGGACCGTTAGGCCCAAAAATTTCATTATGAACCTCTGCTATCATAATACTTTCAGTAGAGCAAGATAAAGTTAGTCAAGGAAGCAAGAAAGGTCCTGATAGGGATATTTTCGGCAATATTACCAAAACTTGTGATAGAGGAGGCTCAAAAAAGAACCCCATGATTCTAAAATATGATATCCACAATACCAAGGAGGACTGAGGGCATATGCTATCTACTGGAATTGAGGAAACTCAAATTAAAAATAGACAACCAGAATTAATAAATAAAAAAACTGAAATTTATATGCTGCATTATATGCAGAAAAGATTATCTCACCTCTTTAGAACTATTATATGCGTTTATTCATATACTGATGTACAAAAAGTGAAGAAATTTTTATCTATTCCAACGGAAAAGCAGTGTATTTCATTTCAATGTCCTTTCTTTTCGGCTTTCACTCAGTTCTTTGATCTTTACCGAGATGATTTCGCTAGTTTTGTAATGTGAAGGTCCAAATTAATTTGGGTTTCAGCTAGCTGTACGATTATATGATACTTGATTAGACCAAGGAAGTATATACAGCCAATGCAGCCTAGTTTTAACCAATTATATAGAGGCTTGGATTCCTAGTCAATAATAACTCCTTCACAATAAATAAAAAATCCAGGAATTTCGATCACACTAGAAAAATTGCGTTCAAATACCCCTGAAAAAGGCTAAGGATTTACTTAGGTAATCAGAAATTTATTGAATTCCGGTAAAAAAATGCTGAAATTCTACGCTAAATTAATTGGAAAAGCCTAAGCGATGTCTATTTTCCTTCTATTGTAGCAACTGATGTTACACTGTTTATTAGGACTGAATAATATTTTTATGAAGTACACAAACTTACTTATTTGTTCTTTTGTTCTAACTGAGCTATCTATCTAGAATCTATTGTTCTGGAAGAATCAACTAAGATTATGGAATGGGCTCTCATTCCTAACAGAGAATCTGGATCTGAAAATATTTAAAAACCCTCAACGACTCGTCTTTGGGGATAGTAGTCATATGCTTAAGTTACCCTTGTATATTTAATTCATCTGAGGCATCGATACACATAAATTCCAATGAGCTCATGGCAGTGATATACGTCTTAAAACTCAATGGAGTGAAGTAAAAGCAGTAATAGCAAACATAGACAACACGAAAGGTATATCCTACGTAAAGAAGTATGGTGGAAAAGTATCACTAAAATACTAATAATTTCTGGATAAATTTAGTAACACTGTCAAGAAACGAATACCAGACTAAAAGATATGTATTTCTCATCAGTTTTGAATCCAGTGGATTTCTCAAGATGGCTGAATTGTCAGAAAGAATTTTCTCTGTCTATGGAAACTTTTACGAAGCTGAACTCACTAAAATGATTTCACTAAATTTATCTTCTTGCATTCCAGCTTAAAAAGAAGATGAAAACCTACTTCAGTTGATTCCATTAAGAAAAGACAGTATACCAATATGCACTAGCCTAAAAATGGTCAGAATTTAAAAACCCATACTGCCGCCCACCATGGAACTTAATCATCCAAGTAGATCAAAAGCTGGACAGTGAGTTTAAAAAAATTTCTTTTTTCATTCCGATGTGGAATTCGGCGATATGGTTCCCAGATATAATAGCACTTTCAATATAACTGCCGATAATTCTACATGCAACAACTGCAATAACAGATCCAGGAAGCGGAAATTTCCCGCTCTCAAACATTAGCACTGGAAATAGATTGCTTGTAGAGTCAGTGGAGATTAATTGAAGCTCAGAATCTCGAAAATTATGCCATTTATTGTATCCTTTCAAACCAAAGACATATTAAACCTCGATATAGTTATAGTTATATAGAACAGCGCTTTTTAGACTGTAGAATATCTCAAAAGTTTTTTACACCTATATACACCCAGAAAATAGTTAATTATCTATCTGAGCTATTTTTATAAGAAAAATTAAAAGCCGGTACAAATTTATCCTATAAATCCGCTATATTTATGATTTTTGAAATTTATGAATAGATAGCAAAGAATCTCATGTTCTCAAAACCTCTTAATATATCGAAAGAATTTTAAATAAGATCGTTTTTAAGACCAAAAATCTACATATCGCCGATTATGAGACAATTTAGGGAATGTTGATCGCCGGAAAAAAATTTCTCAAAAAACTCACATTTAAGCTACGCTTGCTTTTTTCAGTGACATATTTCCGAGAACCTATGAAATTAACCGTATCGATGATTACAGAAGTTGAGCTGAAATAAACAAACTTTACTTGGTGATAATTCCCCCAAGAAAAAACGAGATGACCTCTTGATATAAAACCCATAAAAAATAGGCGCAAATTCTGAAACTATACTCTGAACAACATATACCCGTTTTCTTTAAGGAAAATAAAGCTCACAACCTACGCCCTACTCCACAATGGAACGATGGGTAATTTATATTCAACAGACTCTTAATATTTATTAACGACAGCGAAAATTCTTTATCTGTGGAAAATATTACTAGATAAATCCATAGTATTTCTGATCTCATTAGAAATGAATCGTATGAACCCACACCGAACTTTATAGACATTAAGGTCAAAATGTTTGCTAGCTCGGTTTTATTTACAGATCTAATATTTTATCATGCCTTTTGGTCAAACTATTTGATATTAGATACATATTTTCGACTCAAGAAATTCTTCGGATTTCTCGACTTTATATTTTATAATTTAAATTAAATCAATATTTAACCCATTTGATGTAAAATGTTAGAATTAATTAAGCTCTTTAGGTCGAAGATTAATTCATATTATAAGAAAATAAGAGAAACATTTAGTATCACCCATCGCTCTCTTTTCTCTTTTTTGAAATATGATAAGGATAACTTTAAGCCGTACTTCACAGTCCAAATCATATGAAAAAAGTTATTTTACTGTATTTAACTTTATTTCTTTGGATTAAATTTTGGATTTTTTTTACCCGATAAGATTTTTTTTGCGTAATATTTCCCCTACCTCCGTATAATAAAAGCTAATGTTCACAAATAAGGGCTCGATTAATTACAATAAAAATATGAATTTAACATCAGTTATCCTTAGTCAAAAATTTTGATTTTAAATATGAATCGGTGGAGAAAGAAAGTTTATTGTAAGTTTATTTTAGATTATTTCATCTTTTTATACTAAATACATCAATAAAAAACTTTGTTTTTAAAAAAATCAGTATAGCTTTTTAAAAAATAAAATTAATGATATTATTCTTAATAGAATCAATAATGAAATTTTTAATATAAAATTTTTATTGACAGAAAAATATTATAGTGAAAAATATTCAAATTCATAATTTCATGTTTGTGATTTGGAGAGAAAAAAATTTCATCTTTCCCTTCAAATATCTCTTTTTACTGTATATATGAATTTCTAACTATTTTTAATGTGACTCAAAATTATTGTGACTGAGTTTAATATTTTTCTATTAGATTTTTAGGTAATCCCTTTTTAGAATTTTTTTTATAAACGAAGATTTATTTATTTCATTTAGAAACATATAATTTTATATATTAAGGACTGGGTGATGAATTAGCTATATGCACATTTTTACAAAATAAAAAAATATCAATTAAATACTTTATATAATCAATAGAACGCTTATATTATCTCTTGAATATTTTAAAAAAAATTTCAGTCATCATAAAAGTTCTCCAAAATAACAATTTGACTATAGTTATTTCTGTAGCTCAACATAGTAGTTAACTATTTACTCTTCCTGATCCTTTTTGGAAATTATCAATATGAAATTCCCAAGAAAATCTTTCAATATTTTTATTTATTTTTTTTAAGGTATAACAAAACTAAAATTTTTCCCAAGCCGTAATAACACTTTTATGAAATTGTATATTATTCCGTACAACCCAACTTTCCTCCATTGATTTTAAAATCCCCAGGTGACTTCTTTAAAAAAAATGTGTGTAAATCATCCATTTTTCTATTAACTGAAATATTAAAACCGAGCTTTAGACTACAGGGCTTATAAATACATGTAATCCATCAAAAAATATGCCTATTTTCATCTTAGTGCAGTAAAGTTTTTTTTTTTGCTTGAATAAAATAATTCTACTATTCTTAAATAACCCATATGGTTTATTTGTATTCAAAAATCGGTACATTCGATAAAAAAGCACATTCGATAAAAAAGCACATTTTTATTGTTAGAAATTATTATTGATTTGAAAAAATGATATTAATTTTTTGCGGAGACATAGATAATGTTTAAATAGCTGTACTTTAACATTATATACAGTATAATTGACAATTTTTCAGGAGAAAGAATCAGATAACCTAAACTTCGCCCCAATTTTTTCTAATTTTTTCTAATTTTAATAATTTCTCAAATACTTCATAAGACTATAAATCTTGCTTTTGATAGAAAATTTGGATTATATACCCCTTTTCCTAACCTGAATTAATGGTACTTTTTTCAAATAAAGAGTAAATTTAATCGAATTATTTCATTATGAATCAGGTTAAAATTACGAATTACTTCTGATTTTTGAGAAGATCTTTTATAATGATTAGGCTGACTCTATTGATAATTGCTTATATAATCGACATTTTAAACAGTAACTATATAAATTTCTAAATAACAAAGATAATTTTCATTTTTGTACCCGCCAATTTGAATTAATCTGATTTTGTGTTTATTTTTATTTTTTAAAATTTAGTAATCTTTTTGAAAATTCAGAATTATTTGATAAGAGGATATGTTTCTATTTCTATTATTATTAAATAGCGTATAATGTAATATTCACTAAATAAAATAAAATTATATCAATATTTTTTCACTTTTTCAAGATATATAAACGTCGATTTTCATTTTATAGGAAAAAAATTTAGACTGATTTTTTAATTTCTGAAATATGAATTATTTTGTACGCGTATTATAAAATCATGAAAAAAAAAGCGAAAAAAATCGATAAATTAAAGATCCTTTTTATATATTTATTTTCTCTATTTATCGAAGTTAAAAAAAATTCGGATAACATAAAAAATCCAAACCAAGTTAACAAAAATTTATTTGGGTTTTTTCATTATTAGTCTCATATTTTTAATTCGCTTTTACTTAAAACTTTGACTTTTCACGAAATTTGAAACACATTATATTGATCTGGATAGGTATTATATATTACTATACATATTTCCTGTTATAATGACAACATCTCCCATCTTTATTTCAATTGGATAAAGGGGTTTTTAAGGTTTAATAAAGCTAAATAAGTAATATTTATGTTAATATTTAATATATTTAGATTAAATCTTCCCATCAAGAAATATATTATTTTTTTCCTAATCACCTCACTGAATTGTTTTTCTGTTAACCTAAGGTAAATAAATACCGTTTGAAAATTTTTAGAGTTATAAATTTAGTTAGGTGTAACTTTTTTATTTATATTGGGCCAATTAGTAAAAATTCCGAAATTTTATATTAATCAACATAAGAAAAATAATTTTCTAGTTGTTTTGATGAGAATGAATTATAAAAAAAATAGGTTTTACTGCTGTTAAATTGTAAATAGAGAAGCTGAATTTTAATATCATACTTAATTAGACTAAAGTACTGTATTTGAAAAAAAATAAAGAATAGGTAGACAGATCAACATGAAAAACATCCATGTAGTGAAAATCTGTTTCTTTTATACGTATTTGATTAAATAATAGGTCAATTAATTATATTTTGTTTTTTGAGCTTAAAATAAGGAATATTTTTTATGAAATATTCATTTCGTTTAGACGCTTACTATTTATGATTAAATTTTGTTATTAATATTAGAATAATTGGGTGAATTTATTAGAACATCTTGGGTAATGGAATTTAAATAACGTTTGCATAGTAGATGAAGATTTTATAACATAACATAACCTTTAATTAATTTTAGTTTAAATATTTACATAACATTGTTATGATTATATAATTCAATATTTATTCTACTAAATTACACAATTTTTAATTCTTAAAAAAAAAATGTAGATTTGAACTATTATACCATCAATTTTTTACATCTTTACTGATTTGCAAATACATAGCTATGAATTTATTGTTTAAATTCGTTTTTAAATCGCAAAAGAATATATCATTTGGTGAAATATTGAGATTTTATTAAGGAAGGTTCGAATTTATATTTTTTTATTGCTTGATTATTTTTAAATTATATTAAAGCTTATGTTTTGTACAGTGAAAAATATATGGCCTTAAAAACAATATTAAGTTTTTATGTAACCAAAAGCAGTTATATTGAGACAAACTGCTTGAGTTTTATGTGAATTTATTTAATTTTCTAATTGATGGGGTTTTTTTTAACCGATTTTTGTAGCACATTTTTTCATGAAAAAAATTTTATTACTAGAAAAGCACAATAAAACAGATTATTAGGCTCACCAGACGTTCCACTTATGATATTTTCTTTTTTTATTTTTTTTTATTTTTTTTATCACGAAATTTCACTGCAATATTCTTATTTCCTTTATAGAAAAAATATTTATTAGTAGAAATTCGTTTTTTATGCGATTAAAATATTATAATTAACAGATAATGATTGGAAAAATCTAAAATTTGTCAAAATTTTGAAAACTAGAAATAAATACTAATTAGTTGTAAACATAAATAAAATATTTTGTTAAGATTTATGGCAAAAATTGTATGTTCTTGAAAATAAATACTCATGTAGCGGCTTAGTAAAATTCTCTGCATAGTATGAACTGAAATTTAGCTAATAAAATTCTAGTATTAATTTTTTTTAAATTTCCTCTCGATAAAATTTCTCGAAAAATAATATATTGATTGAAATTATTTGACTAAACCGAAATCAATTTTAATCTTAATAACCTTATCCACACAAAGATCTTCTTTGGATTTTTATTCCAAAGTAAATAGTAAATTATGGATATATTGGCTAATATTCAACTATTTTAAGCAGAATAGACTAAATTGGACCGACTTCAGCTAAATTAAGAGATTTTTGACTAATTTTTATATTTTTTCGATAATTACATTTAATTATAAAAAAAATTTGACTAATTTTAGTATTTTTTTTGGCCAATGCTGTTGAGGCCTTTCAATAAATAAAGGACATATATTTTTTATTTTCTACTTGATTCGAAACGAACAGTTTTTCAAGCATTTTAATTTTATAGATAATAATTATGATTAATTGCGATCTGAAAATAGAGACAATTTGACTACTTCGATACATATTCTTTTATATTGAAAATTATAGGATTTTTTTACAAAGAATATTAATCCATTAAAAATTTTAAAGTTTTTAAATTTAATGAGTTCATATCAAAATAATTTAACGTTCTGAGCTTTTGAGAAACTCACTTTTATAAAGCTTATATTTTAAATTTAAAAATTTAAAGAGAATTCAATTTTAGCTCTAAATTTTATTTTGAAATTATTAACTTCAAACCAACACGGAATTTAATTTTTTTTTCTTAAAAAAAATGCTTCCAAAAAGCCATATTCTTATTTCTATCATTATTAAATCTTTATTTTGTGGTCAAATTAATAATAATCTCAGTAATATTCTATTTGGTTTGCCATATTTAAGGAGAGTTTCTTTTTTATTTATTTCTGAAATTTAAAAATGTAATGTAACCTTTTTTATCTTCTAATTTTATATTAATTTTTTATCTTACTTATAAAAAATATAATAGCGCCTTAGTTCTTTTTGAGAACCATCTAAATATGTGTAAAAAATTAAAAAATGTGTAATTAAAGGCAAATTTCAAATAAATAAATAAAAAACATATTTGAAACACTTTTTTTATCAATGAAATTAGCAAGAGATACGAATTTAGTGGAAATTATTATTATATATTACTTATCAGAAAATCTTAGAAATACCGATATTCCCTTCAAAGATGTGTGAAATTAACTCATTTTGATATAAAATTAATGCACCGAAAACCACTAATCACCCTATGGATCGTTTTATTTTCGAAAAAATCCTAATCTTTAAATATTTATGATTTATTTTTTTATTTTTTGAATGTTTTATGTCTTTTATTAGTTGTATATACTTATTTAACTAAGTTAAAATGTGTTGTTTTTAACATGCATGAAGGGAATAAGAAAATAAGAAAGGTATTAATTCATGATTTAGACTTGACTATCCTGTCCTATTCTATAGAAAATTAATCATCTTTTATTTTTTCCCAGTATTTTTTTACTTTTCTATTCTTTGATTTCATGTCTAGAAAATTTTAGTCTTTTAGATTATTTTTTAAGAATAGAAAAAGGGAAGTGTGTTAGGCTAACTTTATCCATATGAATATCTGCTGCTTATCTATGCATATTCCAAATAGTTACTTCATTTAATATTTTGATATTTAAGGGGGGGGGAATTAATTATATTTAATTGTTTGAAAATTTCGCTTCTATTGTTTGTTTGGCTCTTTTATATTCTCTTTTTCATGGGATTTAATGAAATCCTCAATCAAATTCCAATAGTGAAATTATAGTAATGTTCCACTTAAAATGATATAGGCTACCAATTAAAAACCATTTTTGCCTCTATATCTTAAAAACCCATAATATTTACTTTTTTAATACATCCAATTCGTTAAAACTAGTTAAATAAGAAATTGGTAATTGTTTTCAATAATAAATCACTTAATTATGAATTAATTTGCTATTTTTTAATAGAAATTTCTACTTTTATATATTCGCATCAATTAATTAATAAGTCACAAATATAATTATACATGTAAAAATTCTTAATAAACCCCCATATAAATTAATAGGAATATTCATAACTAAATAGGAAACAAAAAAAAGAAACTCAAAAGCTTGTCATTTTTCTTATAAACTATGTTACAATCAAAATTCTTCACTTTGCTATTATAGTTATATATATATATATATATATCTTCATTGCCTCTTGTTTTATTTTGATAGTTTTTCCAATCAAAATCATGATTCATCAGAATTTTTATCTTGGAGCTTTTGGGTGCAATTTTTCCTGATTTCAAAAAACACATTCGCATATAACTCATAAATTTATCATTATTTCTATCAAAAATTATGGTACAGAGTAAAACTAATACTATGTATTAATATATGATATACTTATATAATTTTATTTAAATTCTTCCTCCGCCATGAAAATAAAAAATACATTTTTAGCTTTATAGTTATATTTTAATGATATCATTTTTTAAAGAATTCAAGGTATTTAGACTATATATAAATAGGATTTCTATTAATTAATATTAAATCTGTTTCGATATAGCGGGATAATAATAAATTGTAAATCGCTTCGGGAATGTCTTTGTTTTTATAATGAAAGAACCACTCATATATTTAAAAACAGGACTAATAATTATTTGCTGTGATTTAAAAGCATAACAATAATTTTTTCTTTAAGTGATGCCAGAATATTATTGAAGTTTTTTTTATGAAATAAAGTACTAATAAGCGAATAGCTCTGTTGAAAAAAAAATGTGCTTTTTAATATGTAAAGGGTGAAATGATTTATAATTGGCAGCCTACATCATTATTAATGCATAATTACGGTAATTTCTTTAATATTCCACTGAATTTTTACATTCATAATATGCATTGATTATGCTGTCTATTGTATGTTCACATAATTTGAATTTTATATTGGGTCATATATACCTTTGTTCCATGCATTAAATTATTCTGTTACTATTGTGCCATGTTATATTAACCATGTGTGGCACATAATTCTTCGATCTATTTGGTATTTTTTACAAAATATTCTATTAGAAGCTAGTTTTATTTTTTTTATCGATACCTAATTTTTTTCTTCCTTTTTGTATTATATTAATATCCTTCTTATTATAGGTTTTTTTGTTTTAGTAATTTGGTGATCTCCTGTTTGTATTGATTGACTTGAAATCCATCCTCATGGGTCTGATTACTTAAAAGCTTATCTCTTTTTTCAGTGGTCTAATTAAACAATACTGGCCTTAAATTAAAATTGGTTCCATAATAGAACTTTTCTCGTATATGGCCTATATATTGCATGTATCTGGGAAGTTTCCATTTTTAGAATCTATTTGGCTCTCGTCTATTTTCGATCTGATTTTTTCGTCTTAGTTTTGTTAATTTTCTCAGATATGCCACGCCTATTTTTATTATTTCTTGGAATAACATTCTTTTGAGCCATTGATGGATTCTTTGAAATTATTTTTGCAAATATTTACAAAAGTATTCAAAAATGGCAACATTTCTCCTACATTTATAGTTTTAGCATACTTAGGATTTATAATAAACTCTGATAGGCGATTTTCAATAAAAAAAAACTCCCTGTTGTACCAATAAAACTAGGTATTACTAAATTTTGCCTTTTTTTTTCTTAACAGGTTATAATAAATTTAATGGAAAGGGTATTTTATTGGACCTCCGAATTTAGTAGACCCACCCCTCCTAGTTTGAGTGATAATTACAGAGTTTTCGTGAAGAAATATATATATCAAATGACAAATATTCCATATTAATGGAGATTTAGAAATATAAATTACATATTTTTACTGTAAAACGATATTGAAGTAATGCAAAAAAGTGACCATTATAACCTTGAAATAGATAATTTATGTATTTAAATGCATCAAAAATCCATAAATATTTCAACGAAGGTCATAAATGTCAGGTTGGGACATATTAAAGATATATTGAAACAAAGTCATTCAAATAAAACAGCTGCAGTAAAATAGCAATATTAATGAGTATTAAATAGAAGAAATCATTGAGTTCTTAGGAAGAGAATACAGAGATACAAAAGCGAAAATGTCAAAATACATATAAAAGGTGTCTTCTTTTTAGCATATTATTAAAAAAAAAAGCTCATTTCAGTATACAAATTCAAACATTCAAGTTTTCTTTCTTAAACTTCTTAAATTTCCTTGAATAAAATATTAAATTTAGCTTCACTTTTTTAAATATTCTTTTTTTTTCAAAAGCTTTATCTATAAGCAAGGAGATAAATTAATTGTTTTTAGTGTTACTTTTTGAGAATTGGTTGTTCCACAAAAAATATATAAGTATTTCTTATCTCTTTTTTAAAATCTTTATCATATGTGATTATTTGTGAAAAATACCATATCTTAGATAGTAGAACACCTTTGTCTAAAAATCCCCTTCCCTTAATATACAGAGTCCGTTTTTTACAGTTGGATACTTTTTTTAAATGATATCAACTATACTTGATTTGGATATTTTTATTTTAATTCTTTTATAATTAAAAAAAATCCAAATCATTTGAAAGCATCTATGGATTTTATTGGCTTGAAATTTACCAATTATGTGGTTTATCACATATTTTTATTCAGGCTGTTTTCTCAATGTTTATTTTTGACTTTGACGCATAAAAACACTATTTAAAGTAATTCTTTGTCTTTAAACATCATGCTTATCTATGATTGCTATTAGTAGATATTCATAACATATCGGTAATTTTATTTCTTTATAATATATTTTAACCAAATTTAGTTTAATATTTATAAAAGAAAAAAGGGTTTTTATAATGGTTGCTATAATGGTTTTTATAAGCGTTTTTTAGATTACAGGGGTTTTCATTCCAATAGACCCTTTTTTAGATTTACGGGGTTATTTTTTTGATTAAAATAAAAAAACCGTTATCATTGGACTTAATAATTATTTATACCAACCAAAAATAAAAAGCTTATAATACCTAAGAACTATAGGATTTTAGCCAATAATGACAAATATTAATGCATATAAGTTAAAGTGAATTATTGGTTATAATAATGATCACACAGATCCAGAAAAAAATGTATATTGGAATGAAAACTCCTGTAATAGCAACATGTAACCTCCCTGTTAAAACTCTTGGCGGATGGAAACTAATTATTTAAGAAAAAAATTTATATTTATTTTTGTTTCAAGGTTTTTATATAAGCATATCACGTAATTTATGAATCTAGAACCTATTCCAAAGATTATAAGTCATTAATATAGATAATTCTAATTTAACCTATCTTAAACCTTTTCTGGTATAGCATAAGTCAAAGATCAGCTGTTTCTATAAAATCAATTTTACAGGGTTTTCCAAATCAATGGAACCTTTTTTTCAAACCAATTGAATCTCTTTTTCAGAAAAATAACCTTTTTTCCAAACTAATTGAACCTTTTTTTCATAATAACAGAATTTTTTTTTTATTCCAATAAAGTCTTTTTTTCATAACAATAGAGCTTTTTTTTCATAACAATAGATCTTTTTTTTCATAACAATAGAGCTTTTTTTTCATAACAATAGATCTTTTTTTTCATAACAATAGAACCTTTTTTTCATACCAGTAGAACCTCATTTTCATAAAAATCGAACATTTTTTAAAAAATAAAATTTGTTTATTGGGAGATTTAGCCAATTCCCAAGCCTATTATGTCACATATTTCTGTGTTAAATAATCTTAATATGGCTTCTAAATCAAACTTTTCTATTCCCAATCTATCCTTATTTTGCCCAGAACTCGATTGGTTTTTACCGAATATAGCTTTTTTACATAATCAGCTATAAATTTTGTTCAAA
>LSSL01007150.1:0-35412 GCA_001953115.1 Smittium mucronatum | reverse complement strand
CTTTTCCCGTAGGTACGCAGCCGTTAGTCCGGCAGAGGAGCTTATTGTAGTTAGGATAATAGTCTTTTCTATACGACTTTTTCTTTTTTTCATATTTTTTAGTATGGTTTTTAATGGCGTTATCTTGCAATAAAATTCCGTGTTACAAAAAAAAATCCTATTTACACACATGTATATGTAAAATGGTGGTCCATATATTTTGTTTTTCGCTCGTTCGCTCTTTCTGTTATTTTACTTGTTTTTTTTACGGGAAATTCATCTTTCTGTTGTTTTATTTTGATTTTTCAATGGTTTAAAACTATGATCTAAATATTTTGCCAATCAACGAATCAACTAATCAAAAAAAAATTACTGGTTTTAAAAAATCGTTACATCAAATCTTTTTTTTTTTTTGAATTTCTCGGCAGCTTCTATTTTTTTTTAATTCTATAAAAAGGTACACGACTATCCAATAATACTTTTTATTCTGGATACATCCAATAGTCAAGGGTAAATAGTGACGTCAACCAATAGTAGTGTATTCACTTCCCATCCTAATAATAAAAAAGAAATGTTTCCTTCAACGATGATTTTTAAATAATATTTAATGCAAGACTTGGAATTATTTCACTAATAGCGAATATAGTTTTTACTCTTAGTAGTATTTTTTCCAGAGTAATTGTATAAAGTTCAGGAACTGACTTTCAATAGAATTCTTTTTCTATATTTGAAAAGAGTTGAGAACATCATCCCTAAAAAAAAAACAACTTTTCTACCCCTTTTTTTTAATAGCTTACAAAAAATAAACAAATAAATGAATGGATCAACTAAAACTGTGGTTTTAAAGCCAAATGAAGAATTGAGACTCGAAGTCGATTTCGATAATACATGCAAATTCAAGGTATTTGCTTTTCCTCTTCCTATAAACTATCACTTGTGCTGTTTTTTTATATTTATATTTTTGTTTTCATTCTTTTTTAAAAATAATTTTTTCTTCTACTTTGCATTTTCCATCTTTTTTCCAAAACTCTATCTTTTTTTTATTTAAATATCCTTGTGGGTATGTCGGGTAATATTTGAAAAGTGGGTTTGCTGAAGTGTTTGGTGCTGAATAGGGAAGCAATGCTGCATACGAATTTTCCGGCACTAAATTCGCCATATATACTTGGGAAGGTTGTGAAATTGAATTAAGGTTTTTTTTCTATTACTCTCTTTTTTACAATACAGTATATCTTTGCATATTTTTCGGTATTTCGATCCGATTTTGAATTTTAAAATCAATAATATAGCGGAACTGTTAGTTCAGAGTATACCGCTTCAGAGACACCGGTTCCAATATATATGAATGTACACACTTCGCTGCAACAATCTAGAGCAAATGGGTTTGGTCCCCGGATGCTTGTTTTAGGACCTAAAGATTCGGGAAAAACCACTATTGTTCGCACTCTAGCTAACTATGCAATCAGACAGCAAGAGACTCCAATAATAATCAATCTCGATCCGTCCGAAGTAAGTTTTTTTTTTTTTCCTATAATCATTTATTTTTCTTTAGAAATAATTTTAATTTGTTCCAAACCCCTTTATCCCCTTCTATCACCTCATTTTATAATCCTTAACCCCCTTTTCGATTGGATTTTTAGGGTATGACTGTAGTTCCCGGGACTATTAGTGCTACAACATTTTCAAAGCCTTTGAATGCCCAGGATGGGTTCTTGAGCTATTCGCTACTCGAATCCAATGGTATTATTGATTATCCCCTCGTTTACCACTACGGTTATCTGTCTCCCAGTGACCAGCCTTCTTTGTACAAAAAAGTTGTAAAGAGTTTAGCAGATTCCATCGAAAAACAGCTATCATTGAGCCCAAAATGTACTAAATTGATTTATACCACCACCTTCCCCTCCCCCCAGCCACACCATCCCCTTTTCCCCATTTTTATACATAAAATTTTTTCTTTATTTGATTAGATTCAAAATCTGGGTTCATAATTGACACCTCCGATCAAATCGACCATTCCAATTACCAGCTTTTACAAGATATCATCGCTGACTTTAAGGGTAAACAAAAAACAGCCCGACTTCTATCAAAAAATAAGTTTAGTTCCAAAAAAAAAAAAGAAAACATATCTTTTTATTTTCTCTCTAGTCGATCGTATTCTAGTCGTCGATAATGAACGGTTGTTTAGTGATTTCAATAAAATGTATTCCCAAAACCAATCTGTTTCTGTCGCAAAAGTTCCTAAATCTGGTGGTGTAAGCAATAATATAATTTATTCTAGTATTATCTCTTTTTTTTTTTCACAGTAAGAATTTTAACGTAATTGCCATTTTTTCCAACATTCTTTTTCGAAAATTAAAAAAGGTTGTTAGTAGAGACCCGAAATTCTTGCTAGATTCTCAAAATTCTTTAATTAAAAAATATTTCTATGGGACTAAATCTGAGCTCTTACAATCCTTTTCCACTACCATCCGAATAAATGATCATCCAATCTTCCGGATCGGACAAGGTTTAACTTTCTTCTTTTCCCTATTCATACCCCCCTCCCCCCTTTTTACTTAATGAACCTCTCACCTCTTTTTTTTATCACAAAAGAATCTCTGGCACCATCCTCAACCCTACCAATTGGTCAAGTTCGGCAAGTCAGCGAAACTCAAATCACTAAAGTAGAAGTCGATGAGAAATTATCCCATATGCTTATTGCAGTTCTTCAGCTGGATTCACAAAAACCTTCCGTATTACCGCCCCAGCAACAAAAAGAAGAGGAAAAAGAAGAGGAGGCCGTGGAATCTCTTCAAATCGACGAATCTTCGATCATCAACTCTCCAGTTTTAGGATATATCAACATGTAAATTACTCGTCCTTTTTTCCCCCTTTTTTCCCTTTTTTTTCCAATTCTTACATACCCAACCAACCTTTTTGTTGTTAAAAAGCCGTCATTTTATCAATAAAAACCCATATTTTATACATATTACTAGAACTCTAGTCGATATGAAGGCAAGCCATCTTGTGGTACTTTCTCCCGCTCCAGGCCGAATTCCAGAAAAAGTCTTACTTGCAGGCGAAATTCAATGGATAGATTCGTAATTGTCAATATTTTTAATTCTCCGTAACTACATTATGTATTTAATTTTTAACCACTCTTTCCTTTCTATTTCACCAAATTTGAACTCCCATTACGAGTTTCTTTTGATCATTTCGCTAAAAATAAAAGAAAAAAAATTAACACATTCATTCTAGTTTTTTAATCTGAATTATATATAGTATTCTTCGAGCGATTTTTTTTTTGCAGTAGGTTATATATACGTGTGTGTGTGTGTATTGGCATTAATATTAGGCTTAATGATGAAAAAATATATGAAATGTGGGAAAATCTGCAAATCCTGGAAAAAATTATCAGATTTCATTTTGATCCACGAATTTATTTATAAATCTGCAAAAAAAAAAGTTCTTGTTACTTTAGCCCAGTTTTTTTTTGTGCATAACATATTTGTTTATATTTAAAGTTTTACATTAAAAATAAATTAAAATAAGCTTCACAAATAAAATTGAATATATTAATTTATTTTTATATTTTATCAAGAATTTTAACGCATCAAAAAATGGCTTCCATGAGTTCCCTATATATATTTTTACTAATGATATATATATCGATACATAACCCCGTTTATCACTACTCGTTAAAATTTTATTACAAAATAATCGTTAAATTGAGTAAATTGGCAGAAGAAAACTATGGTTCAGATCAAAGAGATTCTATTTAGAAAAAATGGTTCTTACAATATATAACATACTAAAAAGATACATCATTACGCATTATCATTTTAAGAATTAAAAAAAATACGAATTCAGTACTGCAATGAAAATCGATAGAACATAACTTCTTAGATGTTTCCAACAAGTATACCTTAAATAAAAATTCTGTGGACTGCTTAAAAAATGACCTACCTTATATCAGCCACAAACGAGATTTAAAAAATATATATATTTGTGTTCAAAATCAATGAGAATTTTCTTTTTTAAAAAAAAAGACCTCAGATAAAGGAATTTAGACATAATATAGAAAAAAATTTACTCTTTGATCATATATAAATTTTAAGGATTAAATTGGTGTAAATTATATTTTTCTAAACCAGAGAAAATTCAAAAAAAAAAAAAAAAACTTGACTCTAAACTGGATGAAAATTTGAATGTGCATAAAATAATTTTTAAGGGTGACATAAAACTTTTCATCGGTACTAAAAATATCTTGAAAAAAATTGATGTATCGGTTAATATACATATGAATCATACTTGTTGAATGAATGTCATGGAGCACCCAATACACATTTTAGGGATTAATGAAAATGATATATATATTTTTTTTTTCAATTTTTTTGGGATTAATAAATGATGAAAGCGAAAAATCGTCTATTTTGACCTTTCAAAAGATAGACTACTAAAAAAAAGAGGAAAAAAATTCTTATTTAAAAATTTAGTATCATTTTACCCAACAAGTAAAATGAAATAAGGAAATTTAACATGAAAGCTATGAGAATAAACTGATGCGCACATAAGAAAAGATTTATGGGGGAAAAAAAAAACCAAGATGACGATCTCAATTTCGCGAAAAAAATATAAAAAATCACTTTTTTAAATTCAAAGTGTACAAAGAAAAAAAAAGAGCTTTATTAGGACCCTTTCTTGAAAAAATGCCAATAATTTATACAAAAATAAATATCTTTTGGACTTTATACATCATAGCTATTTTGAGAAAAAACTGTAATTATTACCAAGTGGTTGGAATTTTCTAAAAAAGTACGAAAAACTGTCTTGAGAGATTTAACCTGATTATCAAAAAAACACACTTTGACTAAAAGTCTTAATGAATAACAGAAAATTTTCAGAAATTTGTGGAGATAGTTGATAGTCTGAAGAAATATAACCTGCCTAATAGTATTATATATTATGCTTATATGGAGATATTTCTGGGTTTATGGGTATCTTTAGTTATTTAATCGAGTAAAATAAAGCTTAAGCCAAAATTTTAATAAATAATAATTATTATTATTATGCCTTAGATTTTATTAGTTGAGTAGGTTCTTTTAAATACAGAAATATCGCCCGAATATTCGATTGATTTGTAAAGGCGTCTATTTTAACAAATATTAAGAATATAATAAGCCTCAAAGATCTATCATGTCCATGTGTTGGTTTTTTGAATAATTATAAATGTATAAACATTTATAATTATTTGAAGAAAAAATGAATGCTTGAAGTGATTGATTCGGTTCTGATTATTCAAAAAAAAAAAGGATGGGAGGGAGGAAAAAAATTAAATCTTTTTTGGTATTCAAAGTGATTAATCATACTGGTCTTAATATATGCAATATCTCCTGCTGTTATTATCAACTATATAATTTAAACAAAAAAAAAATTACGACTAAACAAAAAATTTATGTGAAATTTTCTTTAAGTTACTGCTTGAATAAAATATTGGTTAATTTTCCAATTGTATATTATCGATTCATTAGAGAATTTAATGCCTAATAACTAAATTATATGATTTTTAATGTTGAGGCTGACGAGTTTTTTTAAAGGGGGGTTGCATGTTTAATCAATTAATAAAATTGAATTAATTTTTAAATTTAAAGTTCATATAAATATTATTTTTTACCAACATTAACGCTGGTATAGCCATAAAAAATCTCTTTTAACCATAACGAGCAAATGAAAACCTTTTTTTTTTGGAAAAAAGTTTAAAAAGTGATATATAAATATAGCATATTGGTTAGGAATACCTAAATAATTAGACAATTTTTAATCTATATTTCATTAAATCCGTTTAGTTTATTTTTATATTATTATTCGCTGGTCACTATATTAAGATTCGCACAAAAATACTTACACTTTGAAATTTTTAAATTTAAAGAACAGAAATCCCCCCTCCCTCACTCCGAATATAACAAAAAAATAGGATAATTTTTTAGAAAGCCCATGATCTGATTTAGTAAATTATCAAAAAAAATATCTAAATTTTTTTAATCTCTATTTTTTACCAGCTCTAAAATTTAATGATCCGATAATAATTGCCTATATTGTGATTTTTTTATAGGATGAATTTATATTCTTTTAGTTTTGAAATTGGTCGAATAAAAACGTAACTTTTAAAATATAAAAAATGGTTTAAATGCACAAATTTCATTGTATTTTTAATTTAATATGCGGATAAAATTAGGAAATAAAATTGTATTAGAGAAATTATCGTAACGGAGTGCTATTAATGATGTCGCTCATGCATTAAAAAATTTTTCCCCAGTATTTTCAATAAAACTCAAGGGAAAAAAAATGTTTTTTACCTATTTGCGAATAAAATTTATATTAATCCATCACTTGCTTATATTTTAATAAAAATTTATTATTTTTAATATTTGCTGGAGATTATTTATAACCCCATTACAATGTTTAAATGGTAAAAATTATAAATTTACCTTAATTAGTTCTAAATAACTCTTATAAATCTTAATGAAAATCTTCATTTCGAAATGGAAAAGGGGTTTTCAAAATATCTAATGTTTTTCTTATAAAATTTTTTTTGTTGCTTTTCTCGGATAATTTCTAATTTCTAAAAACAAGTGCTTAAACGGGGAATTGTGTTAAAGGCCTGAATTTTTTCCCTGTACAAAACATTGGATAAAATTTATTTTAATTTTTAACTACCAAATAATAATAGATAAATATTAGAGATTATTTTTAAGGGTAGAAGCTTATCGATTAAAAATTTTCACTTTCTTAATATGGAAAAATTGTGCTAATAAGGCTTAAAGTTATTGAAAAATAAAAATATTAATTCAATTAAAAATCCCTATTTATTAAAATTATTAAAACTATTTTGGCTACTATTTTTATTCGCTTTTATTATTTTGGTCTTGTTATAAATTGCTATTACATATGATTCAAACTAAAAAAAGGTCGATTTAAAAATATTTTCAAATATTCTAATCCAATAGTTTTATTTTTTTTTAATAACAGATGATTATTTTTAAATTTAACTCAAAATTAACCAATAAAAATTACATTAGTAACATTAATTTCATCAAATTAAATAATTTGTGAAAATTTAATACAAAATATCTGATCTTTAGGAGTTTCTCCCATAAAAACTCATTATTCCACGAAATTTTAATAGTTTTATTAATACTTCAATTGAAGTAATTTTCCAATAGCCACAATAAGTTTTTTATTGATGAATGGAAGCTTCTATTAAATAAATCAAGTAAATTTTTAAAAAAAAATTATGCATTAAGAAATTGATAATGCATTTATATATATAATAATGTTAAATCTCAACTCTTAACAGAACGAATATTTATTAATCAAATAAGACATTATAAAATAGGGGTTTTTATATTTTTAAAACTATTTTTTTAAAGAGTAACACATGTTTAAAAAAAAAACCGGGGATTAGTGTTTTGACCATTTGCGTTTTATTGAATTGTCTGGCCAAATCTTTTATAACGCGTTAATACGGCAATTTCTCTATTATATCTAATAAATTTACGAATTTGTAGATTATGCTCAATTTTTTCTAAAAATTATGTTTAAAATGTGTACGATTATTTTTGAATTAAGTTGACTTTACTTTTAAACTATTAAAAATTTGAAAACCCGGAAATAATATCTCAATAATACATGCTATAATGTTGGTATTAGCTCAAATTATATTAAAAATTGCCATAATTAACTTTCAAAATTAAGGCAATTTCTGGATCGATATTTTTTGAAAAAATAAAATCAATATATTGAAAAATCATAAAACTTATTTGAGGATAGCTTCAAATAAAAAAAACTTATTTCATTTCAATATGTTGATAAAAAAATAAAGTCCACTAAAAGTAATATAAAAATCAATTTAAAGAACGGTTAAAAAATTAAGCGCGTTAAAATTATTTTGGATACTAAATGTGAAAAATGTTTCATAATGCAAAGTCGAAAATCAATTTTTTTTAGAAAGTTTGGAAAAGTTCCTCAGGATTAACATGAGCCAAAAAGAATAATATAAGGAGTGTATTTGGGGGATTTAAAAACCGAATAGAAAATTAATAAAATGTAAAATTTAAATATCCAAAAAAAATTTAGTTAAGTTATTTCGCTCTCTCTAATTCTTAAACAATGAAAAAACGAAAGATAAAATTATATTGGTAGAATTTCTGAAAGTAAATACTCGAAAAAAAAAGTCCAAAGAATTCAAACCAAGCACTCTTATTAATTATAAAAGAAATTTGTTCAATTAAAAATTCGCAGTAGGTAACTTTTTTTAAAATCTTGAATATAATTACAATATAAACTTTAAACATTCCCATCCTTTTTAAAATATAAATTTAATAATTATAACTTGGTTTTGATGATTTTACAAGATATTTATTTATCTGTTATATCTATCCCATTGCATCGTTTTTTCTCATATAATCCATTTTCCTCGATAAATCGATCAATATTTTTTGATCTATCTGATCCCCCAGTTTCATTCAATCCATCAGCCTCATTCAATATATCTGACATGACTATTCCATCTGTCTTTTCTGAACCATCTAACCCTAACAATCCATTTTTTTTCGACTATCCCGTCTGTACTACTATAAATATTCACCAGCCAATCCATCTTAATCACCATTTCCTTCAAAAAAAAAATACGCCCCGTCGATAATTCTAACTACCTCAATACCCTTAAATTTTACAATCTACTTTAACATTTCTACCAATTAATTAAATCGAGCTTTATCTGTTCTGTTTATAACTCAACTTCACTTATCATATCATAACTGAAGATGTAATATAAAATTGTAGTCTCTTCAATTTCATTCCTACTCTGAAATTTTTCCAACCGTAACACAAACTTATAACTACTCAATCCACTTTCATCTTTAATTTTTTTACTCATAAAATTTGGATTCCATTAATTACAAGCGTTGGTCAATCTGAAAAGATATTTTAACCACATTACAGTTAAATTCCAAATAATTTTATCATATTTCGAATAAATATAATTTATCATAAAGACATCTTTATAATAAATAACGGTCAATATATATTAATAAAATATATCATTCTTTGATACTTTTTCGGTTAAAAAACTTAAATTCAAAGATTATTTGTACGTTATGAGTATTTTAAAATTTAAAAAAGTCCTTATTTTGATTATTTTACTAGATCCGCAAACTCCGTTGAATTTATACAACACCTATAAATACTACTTCAATTTTATCTAAAATTCAAACCTTTTTAAATATCCATTAATTTTAAACTACAATTTTTTTTTGATAAATACACACCCATAATCCATCTAAAAAACAGCCGTACAATCAGAAAGGACTTACCTAAAAATTTCTTTTTCAAATTTTTTTGTTAAAAGACTCCATTAAATCAAAAAAACTCATCATAATAAGACCTATCATTGTAAATTTTTTATAATAAACCAAAGCATTAAAAAAAGTCAGATTTCACATAAAAAATTCTGAGATATTATTTTTAACAACTACATATTAAAATATTTAATTGTAAAAATTTAAAAATAAAACCTTCAGAGATTAGTGGTATTTAAATATGATTAAACAAAGAGCTGCATGGGTGGGTTGTGTGTGTGTGGGGGGGGGGGGCAGTATTCAAGTTCATAATTTGATATTTCTATTTTATTAATCCTTTTTTTGGTAATCAAAAGATAAGAAATAGACTCTTCCCATATACACCTTAAAATTTCTGAGTTTTTATATGATTTTTTATATTTATAAAAAAGGTTCTAAACTAGGAAATTATGTAGCAACCTTCCATCTGGAATAGAAAAAAACCCCACCGATATAAATCCTATTTCAGGTTATATGATATTAAGGTATGTAAATGTTTAAACTTACTAATCTTAAAAGATAGATCAGCATGACTTCCTAAATGTAAAGCCATGTTAGAAAATAGGAGGATAGATATTAGTAAAGATGAATCAAATTTTTATCTTTTTCAGATTTTTTGGAAAAATAAAAAAAAAGACTCCAAGTTATCACAAAGATATTTTATGCGAAGATGCCTAGAATTCAGAAATTCTACAAGATATATATGTATAAATTAAAAATATGGGATGCCGGATATTGTGATTTCTTCATAATTTTCCGTATATCTACCGAAAATATTCCACAATAGAGCCAAACTAGAATCCAATGTACATCTCTCTGTGATAATATGAAAATCTCTACGTTTTTGTGATTTTCACTTTATTTTGGAGATGGAGTATCTTTTCCCCCTTTTATCAAACTTTTATTTAGAATTTATTTCCAAATATATGTATTCATTTGGATCAAATGTGCCTAGATGATGTCCAAAAAGTCCATTTTTCCATTTCCAAAAGACATAAATTATCTAAGACCCTTTATTGGTATTATATTAATAATTTCTCTTTACTAATTCTTTTTATTATATTTAAAAAAAAGAACCAGTGTGTTTATTCCTCTTCTCACAGCATTTTTGAAGGTAAAATTCAAATAAATATTTCAGATCATATGTGCAGGAATTTTTTTTTCTATTTCTCCCTGGACTAAACAATTAATATACACCCTAAAAACCGAAAAAAAAATTAATTAATTAATTTCATAAAAAATCAACTCTTATCATAATGGCCGTAAATTACAATTTTTCTATAATTTTCTGTGAAAATTTTTATTGTAAAAGAATTTCGAAATACGCCAAAATTTAGTATATGCCTCTTAAGATCTGAAATTAGGGCCGGAATCAGACCACAGATGAAGTTTTTTAATTTTTTACGGAATATTTACTTATAAAATCAGAAATACACTCTGTAGAGTATTTTACCTCGTGGATTATCATTCCTGTTAAAAAGTCAAAATATTTATACTAAATATTATATTATAATTTTTCTGTAAAAAGATGCACTCATCTCAATTAGCGATCCACCCACTTTAAAGTTTTATTTAAAATCCATGATGATTTCACGCTCCTCTAAACCCAGGTTATCTACACATTTTTTATAAATTAAAACTGCTTATTTTTTTAAAAGAATTCGATTATTGTTTTTTTTTATTTCAATTTCCAGATTTTTTATCGCATTTTCATTTAATTTTTGGGTTGATGAGATAATTGTGTGCAGATTTTTTATCATCTTATTCATCTTTGGTACATATAAAACACATCTCAGCTCTTTTGTTATATTTTCTAAAGTTAGAGGGAAATATATTGTATAATTTAATTTTTCCAAGTCTCATTTCATCATGCTTTGTAATTATCTCCTGATATATTTCGATCTTAGATTTTTCGGTGTAATATTTTGGTGCAGTAGTAAAATTTAAACCATCTTGTCTTATTCTATAATAATTAGGAGATTTTCTTTATTTTTTTGTAATAGAATATTAATTTTTTACTTAGCTCGTATTTTATTATTGAGATATTTTAAGTTTGATTTTTTGGTATATTAAATGTTAAATTACCACTCTTCATATTCCTTTTAAATCCATAAAATTGATCATTGCTAATCTTTAATAACTTTTTTCTAAGCTTCTTTCTTGAAAATACATTTGAAACTAGAGTTAAGAAATTATCTCTAAGTCTACTGTATCTTTCAAGAACAAAGTGCAGCACCATTAGATTTTATACTAGTTTCAATTTTCTGAAATCTAAATTAAATTTACTTGATAAATATTTAACGAAATTGCTTCCGGTGAATTTTTATTTGAAGAGATCAGAAAATGAATCTAAATAAACCTTCATAGCATATTATTAAATAGCTTTAGGTTTTATAATCTTCCCTGATGGGCTTAAGTCATTAAATTTAATTGATTTTTTAATTTTATTTTGAAGCAATAAAATATTGGAGAAACATATCATATTTTTAAATGGCTAATGGATGATAATAGTAAATATTTAAAATTTTTGATGATACTCTAAAATGGTTAAAATAAGTTATAAATTAATCATTTTAATAAAATATATAAGTATAAAAAAAGAGACGGTCAGAAATGTTTTTTTGTCATTATTTTTTCTGATTATTTTTTTTCTAGATTTCAGTGATAGATAATTGGTCTTGTAGCAGATTTATTTGGGAATTTAAAAATAATTTCTTTTAGATAGTATCAATTTTAAAAACGAGAATAAAATAATTTAGAGATTTTACATGCTTAAATTAAATTTATTTGTGATTTTAAAGAAAAAATAATAATAAAGAAGAAATATTTAAATTTATTTTAAATTTTCGGTATTTAAATATAATATATTTAAAAATATTTTTTTATTTTTTTATTATTGGAATCAAAAATATAATAATAATGTAAAAAAATGGATTTTTCTGAAGGTCTGAGTTAAAGTTTCATATCTTAAATGGATACTCTGGCTCAGTTAAAAAATCTAGTGAAAAATGAGTTTGAAAATGTAAATTTGAAAAAATCGTACTAAATAATATAATTTCACTAAATTTTTTTAAAGTTGACAGAAAAGAATATGTTTTGCTGTTTCTTAAGGAGTATTTGTTAATAAAGATTATGGCGCTTTTAATTTTCGTTTTCGTTTTCGTTTTAATTTTATATATATATATATTATTTCGTAAAAAATAAAAAATAAGATCGTAAGAATCGAGTACAGCTATATATCCTGATTTAAGTTTAATAAAAATACGTTTTCAATAACTCTAAGGTTTTTATCAATTGGATTTTTGGTGAGTCTATTAGAAGGTTAAAATATTTTTTACTTTGAAAAATTGTTTTTTATAAAAACAAAAAATAAATACTATAATATTGGCGAGTATAAATTATTAAAACAAAATTTTAAAAGAGAATTTGATCGTAGCAACTAAATATTTAAATTTATTTATTTATATGATTGAATTTTTATTGTGTAAAAATAAAATAAAAAATTCCTATTGAATAAAAAGATAAAAATACAGATAAATCAGATGGAGCAAAAAAAAAATTAGAACAGATATATAAATTTAGTTTGAGGAATTAGCTGAGAACGACGAATTAATCAGGGTATGATCATTATTCAAAGAAAAATGAGGTAAATACTGAGATAAATCAGATGTTTTGATTGATACAGAAAAACCATAAATTATATATCAGTTTAATGAGTCAGATAGTTTAAAAAATACAGATGGTTTGGATCAATCAAAAAAAGCATATTTATTTATTGGTAAATATGGATAATAAAGAACTAAACGATCTGATAAGGAAAATAGTTTATTAGAGACTAATTTTTTAGAAAGTGCAATGTATTGGATGAGACATATAGCTTAAAAAATATAGTTTATTGATTGATCGATATGTATATCGATTTATCTATTGAGGTGGATATATCAGTAAAGACGAACAGAATGAATGAGGCTGATGTATTGAATGAAATATATGGATCACTAAAAACATATTGTTTTATTGAAGAAAATGGATTATACGAGACAAAAAGATGTAATGGGATATATACACCAGATGGACTAAATGTCTTTTAAAATTATCAGAAACAAGATTTAATTATTAAATTTATAATTTAAAAAGGTTAGGGATGTTTAAAGTTCATATTGTAACTATAGTAAAGCATTATCAAAAAAGCTACCCTTTGTAATGAACATCCTTTGGATTATTTAAACATACCAAATCATTAACCAATGTTAACAGGATTAAAACTGTTCAGAATATCTAATATATGCCAACCGTTAAATAAAAAAGCTTAGAGATATTTTAAAAGGGCTAAGACTTTCAACATAGTATTATTCTTAGCATCTTCATATTTTTTTAGTTAAGTACAGTTTTTCAATATCACCATTCTTAGTCACTACACCTTTTTCGAATTTTTAATAGTACAAACGTTTTTTGTGGTTAATAAGAGTACTTAAGTTGAATTTCTTTCACCCTTTTTAAATTTTTCCTTTCAGAACTTCTACCAATATAATTCGACCTTTCGTTTTTTCATTGCTTTAGAAATAGAGAGAGATGAATCGCAGAAAAAAAGTCTTTTTTGGGATATTATTATTGTAAGTTTTATTCTTTTTTTAAAAATTAACCAAACCCACTCTCTATGTAGCCCCTTTTTAATCGTGTTAATCATGAGTAATTTTCCCAATTTTTCTAAAAAAATTTGATTTTCACACTTTACGTTGTGAAAAATCTTTTACATTTAGTAACTGAAACCCTTTTAACGCTCTTATTTTTTCAATTTATTCATTATATTAATTTTTGATAATATTTTTTAGTGGACTTTATTTTTTTATCGATTTATAAAAAATCAATTAGTTTTATGATTTTTGATATATATATATATATTCATATAATATTATAGGTAAAATAGTATCGAATTCAAAAATAATCATCCTTATACATGTGTGTAATATGAAATATTGATCTCTGAATGGGATTAATCGGAAATATGCATAATCAGTCCCGAATGTGGACTTGGTTCATTTTTGGTTATTTCTAATCTTATTTAGATTAAAACTTTTATCTTATTTCACTGTAATGTTTTTTCTATGAAAATATTGGTAAATTAAATCGAATAAAGCGCAATATATATTTTTTAAATATAAACCATGGTTATCCAGTTTTTTTTATTATAAATACTATATCTGATAGTATGAATTTTTTAATCCACATAAGATTAAAATTAACTAAATCCACATCATGGATAAAATCTATCCGAAAAAAGTAAAATACACACTGTATATCAAATTCACCTAAAAAGGAATTAAACCACTTATTGATAAAGATCCAATAGATCATATATATATTTATTAGAGATTGTTTTGATGACAACATTTTATTTAAAATATTATTTTTCTGGATATAATATTTTAGATATAATATTTCATTTTTCTGCATGCTGAAATCAATTTTAAAATTTTTTTGTCTAGTTAAATTAATAGGTTTATTCAAGAAAAATACCCGAGTTAATGCATAAATAATTTAAACCCAAATATATTCACTATTCTCGTTTAAATCTCATTATTTTATGCTCATTATACCTAAAATTACCACACGCGAATTTTACCCATGTTATTTTATCTTCAAATATGGTAAATATACAATTTCTTCTTCAGGCTTGTATATTTATCAGAGGGATTAATTTTTAATTATAATAACACAATATAAATATAAAAAATCGATTTTTATTGGTTCCATAAGTGTATATAATATTTTATTTTATAATTCCGATGTTCTGAATTTCTAAGCGCCGGTGCTTAAAAAAAATTAAATTGGGCTTTCTGTATTTAGTCACAAAATTAAAATTATATTTTATAAATATAAATATACTACTCTTTTTCTTCCATTAATTCTTTTTCAACTAAAGATATTTTCATCAAACTGATTTATTTTTTTATTTCGTCAAACTATTGTATTTTTTAAAACAGTTTTTCTAGATTTTTTTAGTATTCCTAAACAGTTTTCATTATTTTCCCTGTATTTTCTAAAAACAACTTCTCTGATTTTAGAAGTTAGTTAGTTAATAATGTTAAATTAAGGAATTTTTATCCGTTATAATATCCAGCTGTTAATATATTCAAAAGTTTTAAATGAAAATATTTTATATTTTGGTTAACAGAAACCGGAAGAAGGATAATTTTAATACATTAAATTCTTCATATAGTTATAAAAAATCTTCTCTAGTTTATTTATTACTGTATATTGATGTTGGATGAGTTTATATAAAAAAATTTGGTAGGGGATAAATATATTTTTTCACTTGTTTACCAAATTTTATAAATTAATTTTTATTTATGAGAAAAAAAACCTCGAGTGATTCTGCAATGGAAACTCTTTCAAAAAATCAGTTTCTATAAATTTCAAAAGCCAACTTAATACCAAGGAATTTTCTTAGTTTTTAATATATATTTTTCTTATTTTAATTTTTTTATAAAAAAAAACAGGTTCTTTACTGAATCATTTTGGATGCCTATGTTACAAAAGACACTGAAATTTTTTTACCTACTAAAAAAATTGAGGAAATTATGGAAATAAATCATAATATTTAAATCTAATATGAATTAAATCTATTGGTATAACAACCAAGGGGTATTCCGCTATTGTTTTATACTGGCGTGGAAATAAATAATAGTTTACAATCTATTTTCTTTGTTTTTTATAAAAAAAATCGTGTTTGAGTTATTCATAGAGATATTTTCAAAAAAAATTCTAATTTCATCCTATTAGTCGATAAACTAGGATTTTTTTTGTCATAATAAGCATTTGATGTAAAATAAAATAATTTATTACCTCTCTAAAATTATATTATCTAATATTTTTAAATCAATCTTTTTGATTTTGGAAATTTTTCTAAAATTTTATACAGTATATTTTTGGTCGCTTTACCACTTAACTTATTTCAAAATGAAAAAAAAGAGTGGCTATCGTTCCCGAATAAATGAAAAATGCCACCCATTCTTAAACAAAAATTGAAACTATATTTAAAATCATAAGTAGATTTTTTGAGATTCCTTTTATTAGAAATGTTAATAATTATATATTATTAGTTAATTGTTATTATTTTGCTTTGTTAGAAAATTCTCAGCATTTGATTATATTTTAAAAAATTAGTGACTTTTATTGATAATTTCTTCAGAAAAATACGAAATGAATGAAGGATTATCGTACTAAAAGTAATGATATAATGATATATCATAAATATAAATATATGGATTTATTAATAAATCAGGTCTGAATCCACTTTTTTATTTTATTTAATCGGTTTCATTTTAGTTAAAAAGTTCTGAAACTTAAAAACTTTAAATTTTCTATCAAAAATAATACAGCTTTCTTATCTTATATATATATATATATGGAACAATAATAATAAAAAATTATAGAGCTAATAAATGCTGAAAAAAAGACTATCTACCCCTCAGTATTATATTTTTACCTCTTAATATTATTCTCTATAGATTTTTTTTTTCTTATAGCATAATTGAATTTATTAGGGTTATCTTTGATTAAAAATCCCAATAAAATTCAAATAATTAAATTTAACTCCATTCACTGTTAAAAATAAGGTTCGATGTATATTTGGCATAAAAATGGCATATTTTGATCATTGTTTAACCAAAAAAATATTTTTCTAAATTTTTACGGGTTTGGAATCAAGATAGTTTGGAAAAAATATTTAAACTTTCTTGATCAACCTTTCTCTCGATAAAAACTTCTACGAATATAAAAAATAATCCCTTAATTTATCCAATCTAAATAGGGATTTGGAATTACTAAAATCGTTTTTTATTCATATTATATAATCTTAAATTTTTATGAATATATATTAATATGTTTTCGCGAATATAAAAGCCCCCTAGCAGTTCTTTTTGAATTTTTCGATTTCCTGGAGACATTTTTACGTCCGTCTTTTTCTGCTAAACTTGAACCAGAATTGGTATAGGAATCGAAAAGTATTTTTATACTTTTATTTAGATTATCTCTTCCTATAATTTATTATTTTTGAGTAAAAGAGCTGATAATTAAAAATTTAATAGAAAAAAAAATAACCAGAAAATCTGCAGCGTTCACAATGACCCTCTTTTTTCTGTATATGAATTCTGATCGGATATTATTTCATACGAAAAAAATTCCAAATATCAGAGCATTATTACCCTTATCACAAATTTGAATAAACATCCAGCCAATAAATATAAATAGTTTTAGGAGATTATATCTCAGTTTTTTAAAAAAAAATCGGTGCGAATTTATAGATTCAATATTATTTCAGAAACAAATAATCAAATTAAAAAATAATATAGTTTTTACATTAAATTCAAAAAGTTTAAAATGTATTTTACGATTAATTCGAATAAAAAAACGATTGTATTAAACATTAAACGTTGATTTGAAGTTTATTGGATCAATTTAGCATCAATAAATTCAAAACTGTTGATTACTAATAAAATATCGTTGAAATAAAATAATTTTTTTAAATTCTTTAGGTAATAATCAATGGGAACAAGGAAAAATTTTTATGATAAGGAAATCAAGTATTATTTTCGACTTCATTCCAATATCAATATGCTTTATGAATGAATATCGAAACCGAATAAATTATGGTAATTCATTTTTTAAATGAGGTTTAGTTTGTGATGGTAAATTTTAAAAGATGGCAGATAATAATAAACATATGAGTTAATTTGACAGATTATATTTGTATTAAATCCAAAAAAAAAAACAATTGAAAGTAATTTGATAAAATAGGTAGATATTAGTCTAATTAAACCTTTTTCATCTAAATTGACAGATATTTAGTAACTATACTTTCAAACCCCTGTGTATTATTGCAGTTTGCCAATAAATAAATGAGTTGAAATTAAATTTTATTGGATTTTATGATTTATTGGCTTAATTAAGAATAGCATATTTGAATAAAAATAGAACAAAATTTTATGTTTAATAATAAATAAATTCCTCAAACGGTAATTTTATGAAAGGAATTAGAAAAAAATAATTTAAAATTAGTTAACTATACACTGAATTAATTTTACGATCTAATAAACGTAATTTTATTTTGATTTAGATATTAAAATTTAATATAAACTCTTACAAGAAGCGTTATAAAACAAAATTTAATATTAAACAAGATTTCTGTAAAAAAAAATTCATCGCTTGGATTTTCCAAAAAAGTATTATTATACTTTTTTGGAATTGGTTATTTGATTATATGTAGCTTTTTTAATACCTCAATATATTCTTTTGAAAAGATTAATGTATGAAAAAATAATTTTCCTGATTGAAAAATCATATTTAAATCTTTCTGATTTAAATTTAAATTTAACATATTATCTAATTGCACCCTTATAATAGCAAAAAAAGTTTTCTTCACGTAAAGATGAATAGAAGAAGTATTATATATTCATATTTGAGCTATTAGAGATAATTTTGTGAATTTAAATTAAAAATAGCATTGGCTTTCAAATATTGACGAAAAAATATATAAAAAGTACTAGATAAAAAACAAAAATAAAATGTTCTATTGATTTTAAAAATATTAGCAAATAAATTATAACTTATAATTTTATTAAGAGTCTATTAAAATAGAATAAATATTAATTTTTAGCCATTTAACCTTTATATTGAATTCAAAATAATTTTTAGTACAATTTTTAAAAACCTCAGGATTCAACCCTCCCCCCATAAGAAAAAGATGATATTTTTTATCGTGGTTAATGTGTGAGAAGGATTTTTATTGTATTTTTTGATAAAAGTAATTGAATTTATGAATTTATGTACAAAAATATTTTAGTGTGCCATAAGTATTACCATCAAGAGATTTAGGAGAAATATACAAACATATTCTTAATGTATTGTTTTTCACATTTTTTTAATCAAGAAATATTTTTAATTAAACAATTAAACTACTAAATTCAAAAAATCATTTTTTTATCGAAAAGATAATTAAAATCAGACTCGGGATATTATAATCATAAATACTTGTGCTAAAAATTATAATAAAAAGTATTCTTTGTATTATGATTAATTAAAATGATAAATATATGAATATCTTGTAGCAAAAGTGTTATTAAAACCTTTAACATATATGAGCTTAAAAAGAATGAAAATAGGTTTTCTTATTTAATAGCATTCTATTTTACTCTCCTTTATGGATTCCTGTTAAGATATATGTTAGCACTAAAGGTTATTTGGAAATCATCCTGGGCATTTTAATAAATAAATATTTTATTGAGTTAGAAATTTTGAAAAAAATAAGCACAGAATACAAAAATAATGACCAAATTCCGTTTTTTTCAATGTTTTTTTCAATGATTTTTTCAAGAAAATTTTCTTTAAAATCCATATTTTTTTCATGTTATTTTTTTTTTCACAAAATTTCCATAATTACTATTAAAGTAAATTCCATCGGCTAATAAATGCCAATATTTGAATTTTATGTGTTAAATTTAATGAAATGTGATAATTTAAAACTATTCGACAATAATGGCTGTTTTTTTACAACATCTGTATATAAAATTAATCAATCATATACAATGTTGGTTATTTCAAAAATTTGGTTTTTGTAAATAATTATTATTTTATTATTGAATTAATGAAAAATAATATTTTAAATAGAAAAATATTCTGAAATTTTTATATATGTAAAATTATAAGTATATTAATTCTTGTTTGAATGACTTATACTCACAGTGATCTTGATTGAATTCACCATTTAAATTAAATATTGTAACATCAATTAAAAACTCTACATGAAAATATAAAGAGATTGATATATTTATGCTGTTTATTTGAATAATCCGGTGTAATGAACCAATAGATTCAGTAAATGCATTGAATGTTTCATCCAATGAAGAAAGCCTCACATAAGCATAATTAACTTTTAGAAAATATAAAATGGTATAAATAAGGAAGTTCAGCCATTTTGTAATAGCTAAGCTTTTCAACCTGCCTCTTTCCCTATCTTTTATATTTTTAGCTATTATATCCATTTAACTTTTATTATACAAATTATCTCATTAAACCTGATCCTTACATTTGGATTATCTTTCTATAATAAACTCGGAACAAAAAGAATCTTTTCATTTGTGTTACTTTTCACTTTTTTGATATTATCTTTACCAGAGCAATTAATTCGACTGAAAATTTACATAAAAAAGTCATCAGTCTCATACAGATTATTTTTTTGACCAACAATATCACCATAAAAATAAATATATATAATCAACCCAATTACTATTGATATTTTGGGTCGATATTGTTCATATTCAAACATTGCAGGTATGGGAGATTCTCTTCGATAGCAGAATTTTTTTTATTGTGTATATTATTGGTTGATTTATCCTGATACACGTTAATATTAAGCATTTCATTCATACGTATACGGAAAAAGAAACTTTTTTTATTGGGTTATTAAGATCAGAAATCCGATAAAAAAATTTTAAATAAATAATTAAGCCCCAGATTTGTAATGTGGAGTAGCCAAAAGAAAAATATGATTAATCGGAAAAAACATACCCTTATGATAACTCAGAAACGCTATTTATTAAAATGATAGGATAGATATAAACAAATCACATCCACAAATTTATGATTTTGAGGACTAAACATAATTGCTTTTCCACTTAGACCTTTCAGAGGCAATGTTACAAAAAATTGCTTTGAATTTTCACTCAATGTTATAATCAGTTTAATTTTATTTGCACATCATTTGGCTGCTCATTAATTTGACCCGATTAGAAAAAAAAAATATACGAAAATAGTGGAAAGAAACAAATTTGACCCCGAAAAGGACTAAGAAACTATTTTAGTAATTGATAAAATTTTTAAAATGCAAATTGAAATTTTTTTCTGAAAATTGGGTTCCTTAAAACTTCAAACTCTATAAATTCGAAAATACACATGGTGTGAAATCATCAAAACTGTTAGCTTAATTTAGTCCCATAAGGCCCAGTGTTCGAATTTACAGTATAGCTTTAAAGATAAAAGAAATTTATCCGATCTATAAATCCAATTCCGGCAAGAGAAAGAAGATAACATCAATCTCATCAGTAAAAAAAAATACCTCAATTAGGCCAGCTAGGAACCGTATTTTCGAATCTAATCACATTAAACTACTTTATTGAGAGAATACCTTCATCAAGTGCGAATATTTTGAATACAATAAGCGAGATTATGTCAGACTTCAACTTCAATGGAAATTTCTTACAGCGGAATCGATTTTCCTACCCACCGTCAACAAGATCAAAAATGTTAACAATGTCGCTTCGATTTTTTAAATCCAAAAAAAAAATCTAAATCGGCTGCGATTCTGAAAGATTCCAATCTCAATGACAATATTTTTTGACTGCTGGACATCTGTAGAAAAATTAGTATCTCTTTCCACACCTCTAGAAGAGGTTTAATATTTATTCTTTATTCCAACACTCCCTTCATTGTTCATTGTTCATAAATTCAATATGTTAATTAATAAATAATCTTTAAAAAAAGTGTTTCTATATTCGAATCTGTGACAAATTTTAATTAAATTATATTAAACTTAGACTCGATTAAGATTGCTATAATAGAGAGAAATAGCTATTTGCGCAAGTCCCAGAAATATAATAATGCTTTTAAAAAAGAAATGGATATTCAATTTATTAATAAATTCAAAACCAGTGCTAACTTCAGAGAAAAATAACTTCAATTCCCTCGAAAATTTCCAAATAAGATCACGTCTCTTTTAGTATATTTTCGGTTTTAGAAGAATACACCGACATCATATGGCCTATTAAGACCAAAATTGCTACGAAAAAATTGTAATATATCTAATTTAAGTTATTTTTGTTTGATTTCAGTACTATCAGGCTCAAAATAGAGATTCTGTAGACTTTATAATTTCGCAACTTTTGATATCATTATATAATCGATCTAAATGGGTCCAAGAGGTTTATTTCCACATAAAAATCGATGTATATTTTTTAAAAGTCGCTGAAAACCATCTCGATTTAAACTTCATCTAGCTCTGTCTCTGAATCTAAAGATACATTAGTATTAAAAAAAGCCAATATTTTTTTTAAAAAAGAGGTCTAAAAATGCTTAATCTAATGAGTCTCAAAGTAAATCGAAAAATTTTTAGAATTTTTTTTTTTGAAGGCTTGGCTTTTAAACACTAGTTAATGGTTTGATGACCTATGATAATAGCACCGCAATCTTTTTTAAGTTTATATCCATGCGATAATTAAATAATTACCTTAAATTAATAAAATTTATAATTAAACATTTAGTATTTAAATCTTAACATGAATAAGGATCAAATTTTTATTTTCCAATTTAGCTTTTACTGTGGGCTAACTCCTTATAAAATAGTATATTTTGATCCATCAGAATAATGAGAATCGATATCCTTACTTTGTGGAAATCGTTTGTCGTAACTAAAAAAAATTGAAACGATTGTTTTTTTACTTAAAAGCATCTTTATTAACATAGATACATATTTATTTTGAAGAAAAAAATAGGAGGAAACATTTTAAACTTTAATTAAAAATAATTTATAAGTTTCTGGTATTTAGTTTCTAACTATAAATCTAAACGCTGGAATCACTCCTCGATTTGGGTAATTGTGAAATAGTGGTAAATATGTAGGTAAAAAATAGAAATATTATGTAAATATAAATTTTCACTCAAACCATCATTTACATAAAATCTCAAGCTTTAGAATTCCCGAAACCTAAAAAAAAAAATGAAAAAAATGAAAAAATGCTGTCTATGTTATGTTATGTAAAACTTTTGTTAAGAAAAAACTTCTTTTTTTTTTTATAAAATCGATTGATGTGATCGTCTCTTTACCTCTCTTATACTACGTAAAATAAATTTTTATATCAGGACAAATTTATAGTATTTTAGCAAGTTACTCTTTAACTTTAGCATATTTACACTTTTAAAGCAAATTTATATTCGTCGAACAACAAATAAAAATGAATATGAAAATTTCAGCCAATCGGATACAACATTCAAATTACAGAAATAATACCTAATTCAAAAAATTTAAGTCCTCAGGGAAAGAGAAAAAGTCCAAAAATGCTGTACGAGTATACCATGAAGGTTTCTGGTAATTCAATAAAGGATTTTTTTAAATATTTTTTTAGCCGTAGTAAATTAGGCAAAGTTCTGGATCAATCATTGGGCTCGTGTTTTAAGCAATTACGACTTACACTTAACACATTATCTCTACTAAAGCACTCGAGGCTCACTCCGGTCAAAAAAAACATACTTGCAATTGTAGCCGATTTTTTTTCCAGGAAAGAGCTCCGGGAGATGGGATTTACTATTAGAAATACCCCATATCAATATACAAAAAAAAATCAGAAAGCCGATCTATTGTTTTATTTGAAAATAAAAATGCAGATCTATCGCTTACGATTTTATTGGCTGATATTAAACAATTTTTATAGAATATCTTAAAAAATACTCCCTAACCTCATCGAACACATGCCATTTTTTTCAGGAAAATAAGAAATACACTATGTTCCCATATAATATTTGGAAACTTCAAAATTACAAGTGTACCAAAAAATAATTCAAGATCGTCCCGAAATTAAATTGGGGCTTAGAACTTTCTACCGCCTTTGTCCAAATTATTTTTAAAAGGGAAAAAAAGGAAGAATATGTGTCCGATATGTATAAAGGGGGGGGGTTTAAAAAAACTTAGATCTATAAGCTCCACCGATTAACCTTTTAAAAATTCAGAATTATTACTCAGACTAAAAAAGCAGAATATTTTTTTCTAAAATCAGGCATATATAAAATTTTACGGCTGGTCTTGGAGATAAATACTGTATATAATAATGGAATTCAAAGAAAATTTTAAATAGGCGGCGGTACAGTAGAAAAAAGTGCCAGCTTTAATTATAAAAGCTCGATTCTGATTTATGCTTTGAATTTGTGTACAAATAATATGACGCGGGTGTTATATATAATTAATCCAACTATCTGTTTGAAATTCTAGGCCAAGACTCCAAATATGTTTCAGAATGCCTATCATGTCTCCTAAAAGACCGGGCCATGGATTTTTTTGAAAATGTGCATATATGGTCTGAATCTGGTACTCATTTCAGATTTCAGGAACTTTTATCTAGTATTTTTGTTCGTTTCAATGTTGATTTCGAAAAAGATTTCACTATGAATTTTTTTTTTGAGTACCACGGAAAAAGCTTCGTGGACGGTCATTTCGGTGCTTTTTTTTAGAAAAATTTCAATTTTATTAATTAAATCTTGCTATTTTTTTTACTGATTTTTTTTTTGATGATTTTCTAGGATTTTTGTCACGATTTCTATCACAAAATGAAATATGAAACGATATAATGGATATTAATAGGTTAATATCAGTTTTCGAGTCAGCTGTTGACAGAGAAAGATCACTGAATTGAAATTTAGTCGACGCTAAATTCAGGATATACGCCGAGAAATATCCCAGGGACCGGTTGAATCAAATTTTTATTAAAGGGTTTAATTATTTTATGTCATTTGAGAAATCAGATGATTGCATTATTGTATTTCCGGTCAGCACCCTTTCACTGGAGCATTATCAAATTCTCGTGATAAATTTCGAAGAAACCAAGGATAAAAGTGTCACTAAATACTCAATACCTCAAATTTCACCAATCTCAGATACGTTTGAATCAGTGGTGGGGCCGCAAAGTCAATCCACACAATCAATGAGGATGTTTCTCACTAATGATATTTTATTCAATGCATGCTAACATCTGATTTTTCAAACTCTCAAACATAGTATTTTAAAATTTATATAAAATTTATTTTTTTTCTTTTTTAATTAGATCTATTTATAGATGTTTTATCTTGGGCTCTTTGTGAACTTTTGAGCTCGGTAAATTTGTCGGGTTGAATATAATCAATCAAAGCTGACTTTATTTTTCTTCGAAAGTACCTTTGGATATCTTTAAAACTGGCCTTTCTGTTCATTCAGGATTTATTTTTCAGTAGTAAGGTATTTTTTGAAACTAATGGATTGTAAAGCTTTAATATCAAAATTGTTTTTTTCCATGACTGTGTATGTTGACTGGTGGTGGGGTTATGATATCATATATATCTATCATTTTAGGCATAGCTTAATTAAATATACAATAAAATAACTGTTACCAAATTTATATGATTACAATAATCCATTCTTTCGGTGAAACTTGTTTTAATTTTAAATCGGATAGAGTCAAATAAAAGGAACTAGTCAATATGGTTTTGGGGCCAAATATTTTCTCCCATGCAACTCTTAATTAATTATAATTATTCAAATTTAGCTAACAGAATCTCATTATTTTTATATATAATGTATATGACTGCATATTATATAATTTTATTATGTATGAAACTTAAATTCAAGTTCTTACACTTTAGAAAAAGCCATGCCTAAAAATGAATAATATTTATAAATCTTTTAATTTGTCATTTATTAACTTATTTGAGTTTGTAAATTTTAAATTGAGTGATAATTTTATTAAACAAAATTTTGGAAAACATTATTGTGATGGAATTGAATCTAGCTGTGCGGATAGGATGTAACGGGTTAAAAGAAGTGAAATATTAGAGGCATTTTTAGCACCAATTGGTATAGTCGGGCTGATATTATTGGGCGTGTATCAGTAAAATTATAGATGGGGATAGAATAGGTGTATTTATCCTGAATTGGAGAGAGGGTATGTATAACTAGCACCAGTTTTATCTTTTCATAACAAATTGTAAATTTAGGACCTGTTTTATCGTTTATCAACATGAAATAATAACGTGTTTAATATAAAATAGTTAGATTTATCAAGATTAATATAAATTAATGAAAATAATCAAATAAGAAAAATTAAAAATTCATTGATAAATATAAAAAAAGAAAATCAAATAAAAGAATCTGACTTTATTTTATTATGAATCGAAACTGAAGGTAGATATAAGTAGAAAAAGTTCATTAAGAAAAAGTTACTGAGTAAGATTAAGATGAACTTCGAATTTCGTATTTACAAGAAAGATATTGTGATCCTGATAATTTAATTTGATCTTGAGGGTTGTTAGGTTTATTTTTTAAAGTTCCGAGATTGGATTGAGAATGATGATGAAATTGGGGAAGGGATTAAGGATTAGATTCAGAATGAGATTGAGGATGAGGTTTAAGATGGTTTTGAGGATGAGATCCAGTATGAGATTTGGGATAAAGATCGAGATTATATTGGTTATGAGATGAGGATGGGATTGATAATAGGATTAGATTGATGGCGAGATTGAGGATCAGGTCAATGTCAGGGTTGAATGGTAAATGTATTATAAATAATAAAAATGATGATGATAATCAATAAAAACTATATTTTGGACAAAATTAAAGGTTAAAAAACAATTATTGAGAAAATTTTGAATTTGGATTAGATTTGGGGATGCTGAAGTCGCAAAAATCAAATAAACAGTTCATAAAATAAGCACATTAGAATAAAATATTTTTCATTAAAAATTAAATAATATCATTAAACTTTGGTTATTTCTTTTATGGGTCAATTTATTACTTTTTTCTCAACAATAAATGAGCAAAACAAAACGTATTTACTATTTCATGAAACTTTAGAAAGCTAGCTCAAAAAATAGCTCAACTTACCACTGTATTTCGATTTTTTTTCATCATCCTAAATCATGAAGATCAAATAAGTTCTATTTGATCGAAATTTCGTTATTTTTTCCTTTGTGAAAATTATACCAGCTAATACGCTCATGGTTTGAAAAATATTATTCCCATTTTATTAGCACTAGTGCTAAAGGGTCAACTCCCTTTGTTTTTTATTTGTCATTCAGATAATAGAATGTACTTTTTTTAATGTAAAGGACTATTTATTTGTGGATTATTAGTAATATTGTAACCAATGTAAAATTGTTTTTACCAGTAGGAAGATTTCTGAAATAGGGAAGCAGTAAAAATTTGATAGGAAAGTGATCGGCCCTTCAAAGAATTTCCCATTTATCAAAAAGAAACACATTGCGGCATGAATTTAATTATCAGTAAATCCTCATAATAAACGAAAATTAAAGCATACCTTATAGAGTTTTCTTTTATCCCTTAATTTTACTTGATTTCTATAACATCATTAAATTAAAAATATAATGAAAAAAATCAATTTAAGAATGCCATAATCCCCCTTTCATGGATCATAGATATAACTTTTCATTTTTGATCCGATAGAATGGCGAAAAATCCTTAAGGATGAAACAAAAAAAAATTCAATAAAGATATTACTTTTAGTTTTTTTTAGTTTTACTTTTGAATTTTTAAACTTTTTAAATTACTATTAATAAATTCAACCTTATTATTAATTTCTATTCAAATAGACCTCTAAATCCTATAAAATAAAAATCTCAGACGTATTGGAGAGCCAATTTTGAAACGTGTTGTTTTTATTGATTGATTTTTTTAATGCACAACGAAGATTATAAATAATAAACTTATAAATTAAGAACTTGATATTATTTATTTATATTATGGATATAAAACCATTTTTTGGATGGTTTAAATACTCCTTTACTGATATCGCATAACTAAAACTAAATATATTACTATATTATTTGGAAATATTACTCCGATGTTATTCGAAGACCTTAAGCGGTTGAAATTGATTGTTTAAAAATAAATCAACTAATTCTTAGGGCAAATATACACAGATTACAAAATGAAATCAATTTCCTAAAAATTAATTTTAAGTTTCAATTTTTTATCTCCTTGTTTCTTGAGAGGGAATATTTTTATTTTTGATTAAGAAATATATTGTAGTACACTTTTTACTGCGATGGCACTGTTTTCAAACTGAAAATTATAAATACTCAATTTTAACAGACCCTTGAATTAAATTATTTTAGGCACATAATCTTTAAGATATAGTATTTTATCGAATTTTTATTTTAAATAAAGTTCGATATAATTATTAAAGACTAAAGATAAATTATAATTATTTAATAAGTGGAGAGCTCTTAGCTGTTGATTTTGGTATCGCAAGATTGATTTTCATTCACAAAAATGTGACATTAATGAGATGAAATCTCCCATCTCTTTTAGATAATGTTATACATGGTGGCATTTATTGTTTTTTAAAAAGCTTATACGTGAAGATAAAAACATCCAATTATCTACCTCTAAGGATTTTCTAATGAGATAAATCCTGTTTTTAAAAATTGAGTTCTATTTATGCTTTTTTACGAACTAAATTTCTCTTTTATTAAAAATTCAGAGATGAAACCTTCAGTTAATTCGCTTTCAGAAATAGCCATGTTTTTTTTCCAGATTATGAACTTACGAATCGTAAAAAAACAACAAAAGGGAATTTTCTATAAAGGAACTTTAATCGTATGCTTATTTTTTGAAGTCTTATTTTTTTCTGGAGCTCACTTCTCCAAAATTGAAAAAAAACAGAGGAATAGATTCTAGTAAATTGGATTATTTCGATTGAGATATCCACTCTTAATAATAAGATCGAATCTTTCTAATGATATTTTAGTACTGGTGCCTATGGGATAAACCCCTTCATACCATTCAGAATATTTTTATATGAATTTCTTCAAATTTATTGAAGGTTAAATTCATTTCATCGAAATACTCCCACTGTTTTTTCATTGATAAAAAAGTCTTTTAAAGGTTTCCTCACTATTTGAAGGCCGAATTTACCTAGCATTCCCTAGAAAAAGACCCGAAATGTTTCTGTGTATGATTTTGCTAATTTCTTTATACTCCTTTAAATATGTGCCCATCAATTTTTTTTTTTTTCACCCAGGTCTAAATATCTTGAAAGCTCTCGATATCTGGGGAGCGAAATCAGCATTAAATTATTTAGAACTAAATTCCAAGCCTTGTAATTCTGCCACTTTTACCATTTCTTTCAAAATCCTCAAGTAGACTGATGTGTTGTCGTTTTTTGAAATTGCTGTTTCGCTGAGTATGAAAGATTCGTTGAAATCGGTAACTAGTACCGCTATGGTGGGATATCACAAGTCTATTAACTTATACGTAGCATCCATATGGATGTTCTCTAACATAAACGGATTTTTTTAGAGGTTCTGAAGTCATGAATATTCTCATTTCATTTATAAATGTAAATAAATGATGAAATAAAATTTTAATTTTAATCCATATAAGTAACTTGATCTAGGCTGTAGCCAGTTATAAATGATTTCATAATTCTAATTTTATATTTTCTATAGTTTTTTGAATAAGTTGTTTTTGAATGGTTTCCTCCAGCACCCCCCCTGTTATTAGGCATAACAGTGTAAATTTGTCTTGGAAGAAAATTCAAAACCATAATTTTTTAACTTTTATTGAAATTTCCACGGTCTTTTTGAGCCTTTTTCGTAGATATTTAATACCAACATTTCTAATCTAATTGTACCTTAGCTTGAAAACACCCTCTGAATACCTAATAGCTTATTATCTCTTGTTTAAGCAATTCTTACATGAATACAATTAGGCAAGAAATCTACAAGGTCCATTTTCTTTCTTCCTACAAAAGAAAAGTGTCTAGCATGCTCCTTTAAGACTCTTTTTGTACGGATCATCCATGTTCTAACTTTATTATAATCCTTCAGCTCGAGGAGCTCTTTAGCTTTTTTCCAATTTATTTTCATTTTCCCGGGTTATCTCTTAGATAATAAGTTTATTTAATATAAAGATATGTAATTTTTCATTTCGTGTATTATTTGAAAAGAATTTAATGTTTTGGCTGTTACAATTATTTTTTTTAAAGCAAGATCAACGCAATTTGATCTAATATATTAATAGTGATAGATTTTATATGAACACTTATTTTTATGGTGATATTATTGGGCGAAAAAATGGTTTGTATGAGACTGATGAATTTTGTATATAAATGACCAACATTGTATATGATTGATTAATTTTGTATGCAGATATTTTTAACGGTTAGCTATTCATTGATCTACGATGGAAGACCTCTCCATTTACCCTATTGCTTGAAAAAGTTCGCTCATCCAACAAATGTAGAATCATTTCAGTATTTTTAGTCCACTAGTATTCAAAAAGATACATTTTGATAATCCAATAAATTTATCCCATTGTTATTGAGAGTTTGAACTTAGGATCAAAAGCAAATTCTATTGGCCAAAAATTATTGAGGATACCTGTGTACAAAGAACTAAATTTTGAGTATAAATTTGAATTTGAATTTTAGACATTTCGGAATTGATAAATTCAACTATTGAAGAGAAACTAACAAACAAAATAAACATACTGATAGATCAGCAATTGAAACTTATTCCACAACCAAAATATTTTTCTCAAACCTTGCAAGATTTTACCCTTATTTAAACTAACCATTATATTAGATTTATTCCCTTTTTATTTATTATTAACCCTCCATCATATAAACACCTTTCCTTTATACTTCAATCAATTTCCCTAACGAACTTTAACTCTTACTTGTTCTATTTTTGATATTTTCTTTTTTCTACCTGTAGAAATCTATTAAAAAGTAAAGAATAATAAAAGAAGTAAGGGCATCGATACTATTAGTTTTAATACGCTCCCATCCCCCCCCTCTTTTTTTTTTAAATAAGCTAAAACTAATTTTTAAAACATAAAGACCAATATATAATGGAGGCAGATGGTTTGGTGAGGAATCTCCAGCCAGTGGCTGCAAATTCAGTTAAAAAGGGTACTTCCGTTTTGGATGCTGTATATGTAATGACAGCCAAGAAAGCTTACTGCTTGTTGGTAGTGGATGAAGACGATGGCTTAACCGGTATTTTTACAGCAAAAGATGTATGTTTTAGGATGGTGGCTGAGGGAAAATCCGTAAGTACTACACTGGTTGAGGATATAGTAACACCTGATCCAGTAACAGTTACTATGCAATCGTTAAGTATTGAGGCTCTAGATATAATGGTTGAGAAAGGGTTCCGCCATTTACCGGTATCCGATGAGTTTGGTGATATAGTAGGTATGCTTGATATTCTCAGTTGTATGTATGAAGGAATCGAGAGCCTCAGCCAAAACAAAAATATGCTTAATGACTCTGAAACCAGCCCCGAAAATCTAGATCAAATTCAGACCTATTTGCAAGATGCTCAGGACACATTAAACACTCTACAAGTAGGAAGTATTCTCAAAGAAGGGTTTGAGGCTAAAGTCCTTGCTTCCGATTCCGTATTCGAAGCTTCCAAGTTGATGAAAGAGGCTAAAAGTACCTGTGCATTGGTTATCAATAAATTCAGTGGTGCTATTGTTGGAATTTTAACTACTAAAGATATTATATTGCGTGTTGTTGCTGGTCAATTAGATCCTATGGAGACTGCAGTCGAGGTTGCAATGACTCCTCATCCCGATACAATTTCTCCAAATACTTTAGTTATGGATGCTCTAAACCAAATGCACGATAAAAAGTATATGAATCTCCCTGTGGTCTCAAACAACGGTCAGATATCAGGAGTAATAACCGTATCTGAGCTGTGTCGAGCCACTTTAAGCTTGATTGATCAAAGGTACACAATCCCAATCAACATTGATTTTCAAAATATGGATCAAGAATACGTCAATCTTGATTACGTTGGAATGAACTATAATGGGAACAATGAACAGGACGAATACTTTCAACAATACAATCCTAATTTCGATCCAAATTTCGCTGACTACGATCATGTGGATCCTGAGTATTCCATTGATGGATATGGTGCCCAGAACTATGGCGATGAAAATAATAGTCACTTAGTAAACTCGACTAGGTTTCCTCAATTCAATTCCTTAAACGATTCCGTTCTTAATAACAGCAATTTAGAAGCCGAATTGGGATCACAGCTATCAAATTATTACCAAACAAATTCTAGTAATATAGCTTTTGAACGCGTGAATTTCAAAATCAAATCAAGTACAGGGAAAATATACAGGTTTGGGATGAACCTTACTGCGAACTTTACGGAGTTTGAGTCTATTATTTTAACTAAATTATCGGGAGAGAACGAAAACCTTAGTAGGCGTTTGAAGATTGAGTTTTTAGATAATGATGGCGATTATGTGATTTTGAACAACGACAGAGATTTAGATGCCATGATAACTAGTTTCATTAACTCAAATCAAGCTGATGGACCGACCAGTTCAAAAATCATTTCCCTTTCAGTTTCACATTCCCGTGACTCTGAATCTCCTAGCATCACTACAGAAATCAAGGAAGCCGTGGACGAACATTCGCTTAGACTTAAAGAAAGCAATACGGAAAACTTAAAATCCAAAAAGCAAAGACGGTTTACAGACAGTTATATATTGGCATCGGTTGGATTAGCAGCAGCATCTGTTGGGCTTGTAGCGTTTGCTATGCACAAATATTCGGAAAAATAATAGTATGAATTTATCAAATACTCTTTTTATTATTATTAAAAGTGATCATAAGGGGAGGAAATAGTATTGTAACAAGTGTGTAGAGTTTTACAGGATCTAGTTTTCAGTTATAAAAGTATATTCAAATGGAATGGGATTGGAATGTGGGATAGTGGTAGTGTAAGTGCTGGAAGGCATGAGTAATAGATAAATCTATTCAACAAGATCAGCTAAAAGAGACTCACATTCTTTGAGCAAAGCGTCCTTCTCGGCCAAATCATCTTTTAGTTTCTTGTTTTCAAAACAAATTTCCTGGAAGTCGGAATTAGGAACGTATTCGCTGTATACGGAAGAGAGTTTTTCAGAGATGGCAACGAGTTTGCTGTTCAAAGAGAGATTTTCAGATTCGAGAACTGACGCTCTAGATTCAAACAAGAGTTTTTCAGAGAGGGCAAGATCGAGTTTCAGTTTCAAGTTTTCGATTAGGGATTCATGGTCATTTATTATTTTTTTCAACGACTCGAATTCGTCGGGGGTGTAATAAGGGCTGAAGCCAATGTCGGTAGAAGGTTTGTCGGTAGTGGAGGAGTGGGACTGATCGTGGGCACTGGTAGATTTGGGCTTTTGGGGAACGATTTTTGCAGAATTCAAAATAGCGTCAAGGGCAGCTTCCGGAGTCTTGAAGGCAGTGGTACTGAACGAATCGGTGTGTACTATTCCAACCAAATCCTGCAGTTTGGCGAGTTTCGGGGTTTTGGGCTCGGGTTTGTCAGCAGCGCTGATGAGGATCCGTTTGGAATCGTTAATGTTTTGTACTTGATTCTTTTCGTTCAAGTAAAATTGCGATTTCCTCGCACTCCCAATCTAATAAAGATATTTGATAATATAATTTTAAAAAACGGTTGTGCGCGCTCAAACTTGTTAATTTTTAGATGTTTTTAATTAAGTGGTACGTTTTTTTCGGCTTTGACATCTTTTTGGAATACGTTGGTACCGGCAAAATCGTTTTCGGAATTGGCAGGATTCTTTTTCCTCGTATACAGCTCCATCGTTTTGTTTGTATTTGGGAAAGGGGTCTTTTAATTCTTGTAAAAATATATATATATTGAGGAGAATGGAGGAGAGTACTAAATCCGTGTGTATGGAAAAAGAGTAAATAGTAGTGATGACGAATCTTAAGGTGCATAGTTGATGTTTATTGCAAAATTCTGATTTTTGTCTCGCAGTTTAGTTTCTTTGTAAATATGGTTTGGCTATTGGACAAATTTCCCAATTGTGGACACACATGTACCGAATCATATCAATTTATTCGTGAATTCAAAAATAATGCTTGTTTATTGGTTAGAATTGTTTACAATTGACACAAACGAATTTTTTATCATCAAAATAATTTTTCTCTAGACATTTTTTTTTTCCTGAGTTGGTTGGTTTAAAGGACCTCCAAATTTCATGCTCATTATTTATTTATTTTGCAAAAGAGACTAAAAAAATAAAAAGACCACTTTTTGTTAGCCAGCCGGGATTTATCGACAAGTGATACTAATATGGGCTTATTGTGCCCGAAAAAAAAAAGGGTAGAAATGAGTGAATGTGCTAAACACAAACTAAAAAAAATAAATGTGTGAGTAAAGTCCAGATCCTTGCTGAATTGACAAGCACGGATGAAAATAGAGGTAATTTTTATCAGCTCGGGCGATATATCCATTTTTCGTCATGTACTGATTACGTGTAGAAGAAGATGGTTAGCACACCATATTTCCCCAAAAGTGATCTAGCTTTTTTTTATATCAACAAGTGGTTTTCGATGTCATAGGGACGGGTGATACTCGATGACTGAGAGTATTATTTGAATTGAAAAGGGATTCTTCTTTGTGGTTTTATGTTTTACAGAACGCGGGCATGCGTTTATGGCCCTGAGCTTGATCGAAACCAATGAAAATATATGTTCAAGGCCAAGAATTGGGCATTGAAAGGGCTGGCCTTGTTGCTGCAAGAGCGTGTTGCCCCTCCCTCTCACTCTCCCCCACTCCCCCACTCCCCCACTTCCTCTCGCCTTGGATTTACACATTTGGATAGACTGAGGTCATTCATAGGTTCAAGGTGGTGCTGTTCTCTACCATATCCAACCAACCAACAATGGGATATACAGTTCCTCATGAATATTTCTGCCAGTGTACTGCGTTTGAGTAAGAAAAAAAAACAAATTTCAGTCAGAGTTTTTTTTTAGATGCAAGAGATATATTATGGGCACCAATCGAGATGAAATAGACACCTAAAAAGAAAATAATTTGCATTATAGATTAATTCCTTACGAGATCAATGGCGAGATAAAATGATTTATTAGCTGCGAGAGCTATTATTGGTTTGATTTTTCATTCCATAAACTACTAATAATAGACGAAACTTGAACCCCTAAGAGTGAAATACCTTGCCGTGGTTTAGGGGCTTAATAGTGTACTTTTCGAAGTACACTAGACTAAAATTTCACGCAGCGTTGTACTATTTTTGGTTGGAAGTAGTGGAGACAGCGCACAGCGTTGCACTATTCTTGGTTGGGAGTAGTGGAGATAGCGCACAGCGATTCGGAGGACAGCGATTCCAGAGGAGGACCATCTAGAAACAGGAGGAACCGATCGTTTAGCACAGCTGAGACATAGTCTAGTGCACAAGTCC
>LSSL01007147.1:0-10170 GCA_001953115.1 Smittium mucronatum | reverse complement strand
AAGTAATTAAGAGACAACGGAGAATGTTATCCAAGATTATAATGAAACAGCTTGAATGATGATATTGGTTTATTTATATGTAAAATTTTGAAATAAATTTATACATTTGAAATTTTTTTATTATGACTGTCAACAACCATGAGATAAAAAAGTCAAAAATCTTAACTAGATATGAATTATTTTTTGAAAAAATCGATAAATAACTTAATACAATTCTCTCTATCAATCAATAATCTTAACCGCTCAACAAAAATAGTACTGATTTTTTTTGATAATCTAATACTATCAAATCAAGATTATCTAGGAAGCTTCAAGGCTTAGAAAAAATTATCGGAAATTTTACATCTTTAAATTTATAGGCACTAAACTACTTATAAAATTCCCTCCAATAATAACACGATAATAAAGCACACTGAAATTATTTGAATATCATTGGATAAATCTCAATTATATATATATGGAAAAAAAAGATCTTGACAATTTGCGCGGAATTTTTTTTTTGTTACACGATTAAATAGCAAAATAAAAGGAAATGGATTGATCGCAAATAAATCTGGCACATGGAGAAAAAATGGAGAGCAACAACTCTCGTAAGGCAAAGTAATTGATTACCTAAATGCGTTTTTTAAAATATATAAAAAATTCGATGTTAATATTCCCAATCATGAGACAATAAATTTGAAACTAGATTAGTTTAATAGGTTTATAGAGCGAAACAATACGAAAATTTTTAATAAAAAAACGATCATCTGCGGCCATTTAATTTGATATTGAATGTCTGCTCACTATCAATTAACAGATTCTGCGTTAATAAATCACCAGTGATACAAAAGATTATGAAGGACAGGTGAGTTGGGATGGGACAGCTCCGAATCAGGATATTTCTACTTCATCAACCAAAATAGTAAATTTTAAACACACGAGCACCTATTAAGGTATTAAAATTTTGGTAACCAATTTTATCAAGACTTTATTCCAAAAAACATCTTAAAAAAATTTAACTTAAATTACATACCACTAAATTTAATGAGCTTCCGAAAAAATATTCCCCAAACCAAAAATTGCCAATTAAAGGATTAAAAGTACAGTGTTTCGATTTTCATAGCCTGTGAAATATCGGATGACTGATAATACTAGACAACTACTAGAAAAGATAACAGGGACTAAAAAAACTAAAGTCGTGGAGCTTCAGAACCGAGTGAATTATAATTTTTATAATATTTATTGAAGGGCGTTAGGAGAGTGACTTAAAAATTTAGAATTTTTGAGCATTCAATTAAAAGTTTTGATTGAGCTTATTAAAACGAAATAACAAAAATCTCTAAACCACTTACTCAAATAGAACCTGTCGATCTAGATAGGCGATTATAAGATGTAGTTTGGTTTCAATTTTTCTAGCAATTCTGCGAAAGACCTAAAAGCTGCCATTTATTGGATATTAGAGATGGGTCGATTCCTCGTGTGGTGATATTGTGCAAAAAAATATCTTATACATTCTTTATATTTAGCTTTGATTTCATCTTTATAGAATTGCACATCATTATCTCGTCGACTTTGAAGACTGCTTAAGTGAAAACTATTGCACTAATGAATGGTTTTGAGATTTGAATTCACGAAAATTGGTGTAAGTATGATCGCATAACATATTATTAATTATAATAATATAATGAAAATCAATAAGAAACTCATATAAACCTCTTTTTAATAGCCATATAATCTTGTTAATTTAGGAGAAATACAAACTGGAATCATTATGATCCCAGCCTCACAATTGCTTGTTTCTTTCTTTTTATACTATCTTTTTTTTACATTTCAAATAACTATTTCTCGTGTAAGTGCGTTCTTTATCAGTTGATGAAATCTAATCTTATCTATTAGGTATTATCTTATATCTCTGATCTTGAGATTATCCAATCAATGCTATATTATAATAACCGTGATTTGATAATATATACGTAAAGATTGTTAAAAACTAATATAATATGAATAAAATAACAATCGAGCCACCTATTCATAGATAGTCCCTAAAAGCCTCGTTTCATTTGCATTGAATAATAATAAAGAGCGGCCAGGTTGGTTTCCATAAGATCTTTTAGTACGTTAAATTACAATAATAATAATTGTCCACTAAACATTTTATAATGTAATATGACTAATTGGCGTGTTTTTATTTTTGGCCAATAATCGCTAAAATTTCTGCACGTTTTTATTTCAGAAAAAGAAATATTCGTAAAAAAAAAAATTTTTACAGTGTCCCATCTATTATTTCAACTTTTACAAAGTTACAACGAATCACACATTTTAAAAAAATACCACAAAAATATTTAGATGTGATCAATTAAAAAAAATACCGAATAACAAAAATTATTACAAATTGAGCCTCATTAATCTGATCAATTATAAGGCCCTTTCAATCTACTATTTTGAACTCAATTACATAAAAAATCGCTATTAATACATCGAGCAATAATATTTGGTTAGAGTTATGATAACTAATTTTCGATATTTTTTAGGAAATATAACAATATCCTTTTATTTACGCACGTTTTTTTGAAACCGAGCTATTGATATAGAAAAATGATTTTCTACAAAAAAAAATATAGGAAAAACTTGGCAAATAGTAAATAAGACTTACATTTCATTATTGTCATTTAAAAATATAAATTGTGCAGACTATCCAAAATAATAAAATTGCCAAATACAACTACCGCTTTTTAGAAAATCATGTATCTTCACTTATATAATTCAATATTGCGTAAATTATATGCATAAATGATACAAAATAGCATATTTTATCAATCACAAATGATTAATTGACGTATAATCATTTTTCTTGTTTACATAATCAAGTTATTAAAATACTTTGAACGTTGATTATAAATTATTTCCAATCAATGAAAATTCAATATCACCAGAAAAAACTGCATGTATTTTTATTTACTACTATTCAGAAATCTAATAAATAACGATAATTTTTAATGTTGCTGTTTTATTTGGCATGCTATTTATATTGAGTATGGCTGTGGATTGCTTTTCATCCCTCGTTTACAAAATCAAGGAAAGTGTTCGTAAATTTCAATAGTTATTTACCTTTATTTCAGAATCCAAACATTTTGATCTGAGCCAATTTCTTGTGTAACAATTCAATGACTAAATTTATCAAGGCCAAATTAGCCACTCGGAAACCATGTATCTTACACGTTTTGAATTTATATATTTTGCCTTATTGAATTAAAAAGATTATTAAATTTCACCCCGATTTCATCGATTTCGTCCTTTTTGCGAAAAAATCTCCCAAAATATGTTACATCATTTATCCGTCTTCAAATTTGTCTATGAATCTACCATTTACTGTTATCTCCTGATTACAAACATTTATTGGACAAATTGTAATATGGGAGATTCTCTTAGAGTGCGGACACTTTACTATTAAATATTTATTACCTTCCTAATTTGGAAATAAACACATCTTTAATCTTTTAAACTATTGGATATTGAAATTTTATAATAAATATTCTATTGGAATAATGTGGAAATGTTATTAGATACAGCATGTATTTCATTTTTATTATATTATAATTGAAATAAATTATATTTAGCTAATGGTTTAATCGGTGAAAAAAAGTCTGACTCTGAAAAGAATCTCCCATATCCCTATTTTTCTGTCATTATGACTGAGTGCTTTCAAGTTTTTAAAAAATGGGGATATGGATAATTTTCAGATTTAAGGAGATAATTTATTTTTAATAATATGGAATCATGCTTTTAGAGATAATAGATGTTTATAGAAAAACGGAAGTCGAAACTCTCTTGTGCTTATAGCTATTCCAAAAATATTTCATTCAATACAATCTCACTTACTATAAACTATATTAAATAATTGTTATAAATTTAAAATCTTGTTTTTATACACTATTCCATTTAGTTTTTTATTATATTTTAATGATTATTTAATGAAACATCGTAGCACAATGCTAACTTAATACTATCCGCCTAACCGGAAGAAGGACGTCAAAAGGGGGATATAGAAAAAAATATTATATTATATAAACATTATGGGATTATGTTTAGTTAAACATTGCTTATACTTGGTAGCTCTTGTAACTCAACCATTCATTTATGCTCTTTTAAAAATCGATTATCGGTATTTATTCATTTAGACATACGTTTTGTTTCTGAGCATCTAGAAAACGGGCTATAAATTTTTATATATAAGAAAACCTCAAATAAAAATTATTTTTACCAATATGTGAATCTTTTAGCTTCGATATTAATGATTTACAACGTATTATGATTTTTTTTTTGGATTATAATTTTAATCTAATTTAGCCCAGAAGATTATAATCAAGGATTTTTATGAAGAAAACTTTATTTTCTTAAGCTAATGCTAACTATTCTTTTCCTTGGACCAACTATGGCATTTATTCTGTGGAACATTTTTATTAATTATTTTGTTTCTATCTTTTTTTTTAAAAAAAAATGTGAAATTGATTCTTTATAGCATAAATCATAATTCATAAGCAATAGTACCGAAATGTAAGTCAATCTTCATAATTTTTGGTTGTTTGATTTTCTAACACAAGCCCATCAGCTTCATAAAAATTTTAGTCTCCATTGTACTTTATAAAATTAATCATTCGCATCTTTTGGCGTTCCTCTACATAAAAATATAAGAACAAAGAGATATCTTAAAACCCTCTTGGAAATAAAAAGCAACATTATAGCCTTATAGTTTAGGTTGGGTTTAATTCATAAATATTTTTTAAAATTTACAGTTTCAAGATGTTTAAGTGAAACCAAAAAAAATCTTAAAGAGTCCATGATTTCATTTGTTCAAAAACACAAATGAGATATCTGAGGTCTTATTTTCGAACTTTCATAAATATAAGTATTGTAAACTTATAATATACAGACTCCAGGACTTATTTTTATTGCGATATTGCTCGTCTGTCCTGATGTTAGTTATTTGCCATGGGGATTTAATTATTTTTACTTTCTGTATTGTTTTTGGCTGGCATTTTGGCCTTTATTCTAAATTTTATTGATATTTTCTTGCGAACTTTTGCCCAATTGAATATTTTTTCAAATAAAAAAGTTTATTGCACTGAATCTAACATTAGTCGGATTTCATTGAGCTCAAGATTGGTTGGGTTTTTTTTATCATGAGATTTTATCAAGATTTGTTGCTAAATTCATGATAAGTGTTGAGAATATTTTGAACAGTATGAGGGGAAATCATGTTTTGTATAATCTCATTTAGAGATATTTACAAAATAAAGGTAGTATCTAGAAAAAGGTAGATTTCAAACAGATTTTGTTGATATTATTATGTATTCGAATTTTTTTATTAGATTTTATCTTTCAATAAAACAATATGGTAAAAAAAGAAACATTTTTTTAAGGACCAATTGAAAAATATTAAATATCAATCGTTTCATCAAAAAAAATTTCAAGAGCATTGTCTAATTTGATTCAAAGCTTAAAGTTAAAGTATTTATCATTGCTTTAATTTATCCGAATAATCTTTAATATTTGAAAAAAAAATTCCTAAATAGAAGTTTGTTTTTTTATAACTATTTTTTTTCATTTCTTAATCGAAATTCTTGTAGAAAATAAATTCTCTTCCTTCATTTTCCCAGATTATTCTATCTACGCAATAAGTGAATGCATTTCAATGGCATGGTTTTAAGGAAGATCAAATTAAAATTATGAACCCTCAAATTCATACATTGATAAAAAATTTAATCTCAATAAAAACGGATTAAAACTATTATTGTTTTTTTTTATCGCTAAATTGGACTTACTTTGAAATAAACGCACTATTTTTTATAAATCGAATAGTCTCCCAATATCGATATTTAATTGCAATATATAATTTTTCTTGAACAAATGGCCAGTGGGTACGGGGGCGCTAGAGCGGAGGAGGGGTTTAGAGTATATGAATTCATCGAATTTTAATATTTTTTTGAAACTTTTTCAATTTTTTTTGTAATAGATTTATATATTTTAAAAAATTAAAAAAATTATTATATATAAAAAAAAACTTCTAAATAACGTGTTTTATTACAAATAAATCAATTTTCGTATAAAAAATCCATCATATTCTTTTAAACTATTTTTAATTATTAATCCTTTCAGGGCCGAAATTTTACGCAAAAACTCTGAAATCGGGAAAATAGTCTTTTTTAAATAATTAAAATATTTTATTTATTTTTTAATACACGGTTTTTATAATAAAAATATACAATGTGTTAAAAACATAATACCTTAATAACAAAACTAAAATGAGAAGAAATTTACTAGAGTGTATTATAATATATGCATTATTATTATTTAGAGAAATTTAAATGTTAAAGCGAATGAAAAAAGAATAAAGAGGCGTTTTCCTTCCGTCAACTACTAATCTTTTTAAATGAGTAAAAAATAATATAATTTATGCATTTTCATTTTCAATAATTATTTGAGATATATAGCAAATAATTATCACATATCTGATTTTTAATCAAATATATTTTTATTTTCAAAAATCTAGTTTGATTATCGATACTATTTTGTCAACATATATTTCTTAAATTTTTATTATATATTTTCTCTATGTTTTTATACTTTGTGTCAATAATTTCTACAAAGAAAAATATAATAATTAGTTTTTAGAACAAAAATCTACTATAAGGTTTTGGTTTTTTATGATTTACCCTCTTTATAGTTTATTAAAGTTAAAATATTGGCAATTTAGCTTATTAAAAATATCATGTATGGCCAAATAGGCGTTTTCTGACCTTAAATTTTTTACCATCTTTTGGCTTCAAGCTCTGAAAGGGTTAAAAGTGGCTTTTATCAATGAGCTTTAAGATTTTTGGAAATCTGTTCCATAAAAGTTATAAAATAATAAAGATATTGCATATTACTCTTTCTCCAAATGGAAATATATTTTGTTAGAAAAGATTAAAAATAAAAAAATAATACACCCTTATAAAATCCCATATATTTTATAGTTTCACTTCAAAAATTTTTTCTAAAATGTCAATTTCTAAAGAATTCTTCAATAAATACCATTAATAGTTATTTTAAGTACCCTATTTCGGTATTAATATGATAAAAATGAATTTTCAGATGCTCACTTTTTGATTTATATGCATTGAAATTTTTTAATATCTTTGAATATTTATTTAAGTTATATAAAAAAAAATCTATACTAAAAAAATAATAATTCAAATGAAAAGAGATATATCAATATCTAAAAAAAACTTCTAAATTAATACTAACTTTCATTAATAATTGGATATATTATAAAATAATGATTATTATTATTATTATATCTCTGATATACATAATACCAGTTTCTAATTTCTCGCATTATTTTTTTTTCAAGTTCTTGTAAAAAATAACTCTAGATTAAATTATAAAAGCTTTAAATTCAACTTTGATTGTATTTATGTAAATTTCACCTAAAAAACATACATTTTAGATGAATTTCAATAAAAAAATAAAAGCTGCTATATACATAATACTTATATTCTTATATTTTGTATAAAACTTTGTTAAAATGTACTGAATATATTAGAAAAAAGCTTTTCTTAAACTTATACAAGACAATTTAATAATTAATACATGAAAAGTAACATTATATTAGTTTAAAAGCACTTAACTAAGAGAATATATTAAAATCGAATAATTTTATAGTATTAACACGTGTTGAATATGTATTTTTTATATGAAAATATTATTTTATATGGATCAGGAAAGCTTAAAAGAAATTTTATTTAGAATTTAATACAGGAAAAAAATGAAATTTTTCATCATTTCATATCCTCCAAAATATCTCAAATTATCAAAATTAAAAAAAATTAATAATTAATTATTTATAAAATCACAGCTAGAAAAAACTCAAAAGTCTAATTGAAAAAATAAATAATCTATTTTAATTTAAAATAAAATAAAATACATATATTTTGACATAAATAAAAAATAAATAAAAAAGCATAAAATACTTGAATATTATTAATATTACCAGAAAAAAACAGGACTTTCGATGTATAATATATATATATATATTCAAAAATTATTTCGAGAAAAAATTATTCAAAAATAATACTAAATCATTTTTTACTCTCGAAGTACTAAAACTCTTTTTTCTTGAAATAATTAGAAAAAAAATATGTTTTTAAGTCGTTCATATTTATATTTAGAATTAAATACTTTGTTGGGACCTCTTTTTGAATCCATATTTTTAGCTCTATTACCGTTTTAAAATATTAAATATACAAATCTCATCGGATGTTTATTTTTTCAATATTTTTTCATAAAAAATATAATTTTTCAATGTACAAAAAAGTGATAAAAATCAAGAAAAAAATCATATAAATGAAAAAATATATTATTTAAAAAGGCTTTTTGCGAAATTCTTTCAATAATTAACAAGCTCTAAATTCAATTATTTTATAAAAATAAAATTTTTAGAATAATTTAATAGATAAAATTATATATTTGAAAGCACAATTGAAACTGAAGATATGATTGCGGATTATCATTTTACTAATTTTCTGGAGATTTAATGTAGAAGTTAAAAAAATTTAACTCCCTATAATTATACTGAAAAATATCCCTTTTAAACTCTAATATATCCGATATGAGAAACAAAAGAAGAATGACCTTTATCAAAGCTATCAATCAATGGCACTTTAATGTTTTATTTAAATTATATAAAATTTTGTGTAAAATAATAATACATGGGTTTATTTTTTGATAATAAATATTTACTGCATAGAATTTGGAATCAAGAGTAAGCAACGCATCAAAAATAATTTTGAAAAAGATTTTATTTTCAAAATTGAAAAATGGGATAAAAATATCGAGATATATCCTTCACTATATATACAGAGGTTAAACTATTTACTGATTTATCTATACAGATTTAGTTGAGCTTTACAGCGGAATTTAGTTAATCTAATATTTTTTTTCCCGGAAAAACAAAAAAAATTGTATTAAACGATAAATTTATCGCATTCAATATCAATAAATAATCATTTTCAGCTGGATTAAATATGGATAAATGCACGATTTGAATATAATTCTGAGAAAATTTGGTAATTTACACAACATTTCTTGAAAAATAAGGTTTAAAATATAAAATTCAGCCACTAGTCTCGATTAATAATATTATAGGCGAGATAATTGGTATTTATAGGTATTTAAAAGCTACTATACTATTAAAACATAAAAATATGAGCAAAATGAATGAAATATAAATCCAAAATATTAATATATGAGAATAAGTTTTGAAAGTTATTGAAGTAGACTTAAACTTCTTTTACATCGGGAAAACCAAAAATAATCATTCCTCTATAATTAAATGAAGATAAAACTGTATTAATTGTATTTTTGACCAATAGAAAATTTATTTTTTATTATAAGAATGAATGTGCGCTGATAATATCAATATTTGAATTGTTTTTTAGTTTAATTATTTTTAATGCTCGTTGTTTTATCCCCTCACAAGACTAAAGTTAATTTATCTTAAAATATAATTTTAAAAAATTGAAATGTACTCCAAAGTAAAAAAAAAATATTAATATTTATCCAAAAATAAACCCAAATTATATTATTCGAAATATTTTTTTATTCATGAATCTTTTAATTGAAATTCTAAAAGATAAATATCGTATAGTTTTTATTTAAAAATAAATGATAAAAATTATGGAAAATTTGGTTATTAGATAATAAATTTTAAATATTATGATCAAATTTTCGAAATAAAAGTTATATAAAAATAAAAGTAGATTTTCTGGTAATCTGGCAAACTAGAATTCTGACACAAACTGTTATATAAATTATTTGGTTTCTAGATTATTAAACATACAAAAAATGTATAAAAATATTATATATATATATGTATATATTTTAGCAACATCAGATTTATTTTAGTAGGTACATATATATATATATATATATATAAAGTTTCAATTAGATAAAAAATTAAAATTAAAACCAAATATTTAACGATTCTTTATTTACTTAGTATATTTTTTTGATTTGAGGATGATTTTACATACCATTTTTTTATTTTAAGCCCAAATAATTTAGAATGCAGTTAATCATTTTTTTAATCAATAAATTAATTAATTATATCTTAAAAATTAGGATACATATAATCTTTAAAAAATATAACGA
>LSSL01007144.1:0-20620 GCA_001953115.1 Smittium mucronatum | reverse complement strand
CATCACCATAGTCGACAGGAAAAATAAAAATTAACGGTAAAAATCCACTGTAGGACTGTGGATCGATGTACCCTGACCTGAAACTAGGCCTCCAGGACATCGGGAAAATGCGAATGGGGATCTTCCTGACCGTCCAGCGACTATCAAATATGAAAATTTTAGATGAAAAATTCAAAAAAAATTGTCCCTTCTGCAAAATCGATGTGCCTGAAACTGTCGACCACATCTTATTAAATTGCTCCCGATGGGACGTACAGCGAAATGAAACGATCGGCCTGTTCATACCAGCACCGATCCGCTCAGACATAAAAAATCAACTTTCTAATTTCAATTAATCCCGGTTGGGGATAGTTGGAAAACTCCTTGGGGAGAGTCTAAACATACTTTAAGTCAGCTACAAGCTGACACTGCCGATCAAAAATTTGTGTTAGAAACAGCCAAATTTCTGATTGGCATCCGCGTGCCACGAACACTTAAGCTCCAGAGTTTAAGTGATTCACCAGCCCTCTTGAACCAATGCCCTCGAGGTATGAAGCTGCTAGAGCGGCAGAGGGAGTTGGGTGAAATTTTTTTGAAAAAATTCACTTTTTTATATTTTTTTAAATTAGTTATTATAACTGTTTATTAACTTCAAAATAAATTTCCCGTAAAATTTTTTTAAAAAAATGGAGGGAATGGGGTTAAGCAGACCTTAATTTGTCTACAATCTAAAATCCCTGGTTTTTAATTTGTGCTGGAAATAGCTGAACTCATGACAGGCACCCGTATTCCCAGAAGATTTAAGCTCCTGAGATTAAATTACTCGCCTGAACCTATGAACCCATGCTTTAGAAATACGAAGTTTCTACAATGGCAGAGGGGAGTAGGCTGTAAAAAAATTTCAAAATTTTATTTTCAATATAATAAATTTCCCATAAGAATCGAGGGAAGGGATATTACCATCTTTTTAAAAATTGATTAATAATAATAATAATAATTTAGCACATTAAATGGCTTAATATTTTTATTTATCAGAAAATTAACTCCACTCAACCATACGATTGCTTAAACACAGAAGTTGTGGTTAAATCACTAAAATTGTAGTTTTTTTTCTCTTATTCGATGAAATTTAACAATATAACACTAAAAATTTTGTGATTTTTTAAATTGGCTACTACTAGCACTCAATGCTAAGTTTATTTGAAATATTATTTTTTTATACTCATATATAACTTTTACTTTAATAGTTTTACATACTCGAATTCTTTACTCGAGTTTGAAAAAATTCTGTAGTTTAAAAAAAATACACTATCATTTGGGCATATCAACAATTTTAGTAGGATTTAACTCTTAATATATTCAATAAAAAACAATATTATAAATCTAATGATACCATTTGTGTGGGAGGGGGGGGAAGATGAAAATTTTTTTTAAGTGTTCGTTTCTGAAAGGATTAAGAATTCTTTCTAGTTAGTTCTATTTTGACAACTAGCTATATAAATCCTTTAATGTAAAATTATTAATTTTATTTATCCTTTTTCATTCTATATATCTAACAAAGTTTTATAAAAAAAATACGAAATTAATATTTTAAATGACAAAAATAATGACTGTTTTTCATATTTTTTGGTTCGATATAAATTCAAAGCACCAAAAAGTTATTGATTTACCTGGTTTAAACATTTATTTGCAGTCTTGTTTTGTGATTTTTATGGTTTTTAATAAAAATATTGCTTTTGAAAAAAGAAATGCAATGGGGTGTCTTAATTAATAATAGCCCTATACAGTCAAAAAAAAAACTTTATTACTATCATAAAATAAAATAAAACTATCTTCTGATAAGAAAAAATTGCTAATCTTTTAGTGATATATGATGAAATTTTAATCATTTGTCTATAATTTTAATTATCGATTTCATTATTTAATCGGATAAGATAAAGTATAATCTTTTAGTATTTTAATACTTTTATCAAATAGAATAATAAATAATTTTTTCTTTGTTACATACATCTTATTGAGCTGGTTTGAAGTAATACTAGCTAAAAAATCAATATAAAAAGATATGTTCTAATTTCCATAAACTGTTATTGAATTAAAAAATTTAAAATTGCGAAAATTTAGCCAAACTGTTCTAGAATTAAATCGATAAATTCTTCTTACTAACAATCAATGTAGTAAATTTGCTGCAATGAAATTAACACGAGAATAATTGGGGATAATTTTTGTGTTCATATAAAATAGAACATCTTTAGTGGGTGAAAATATAAGGCAACCTAAAATAAAAACTTCGATATCTGATCTCATAAATTTTTTAATGAAAAAAAAAATGGCCATCTAAGTGTCAAACAGGACAAGATGGATAAAAAAAGACTTTGATTTGAAAATTCAAAATAAAAAGCCGTCATTTATATACTATCGATTTTTTTAATTGGATTCTCACGCCTAGAAAACATAAGCATCATAGATGAAGTTATTTTATTACCCCCTTAAAACATTTTCATGATTTTTGACGCTGTCATAGATGAATAGAGGATTCTGGCTAAATTTTTTTATAAAATTTCCCAATTTTTAATTTTTTTTTGAATTAATTTTTAAAATCTATTTTTAATAAAAATAATAATAATAATTTTTTGGTAGTCTTAAGTATAATTTTAGCGTATTTATTTCAGCACCTTTGCTCATAAATTTATTCTTTAAACAAAAATCATCATATTTGTACAGATTATTCCAATGAAAATAGTCTTCAAATTTTGAAGATTCAAAGTCCCATTTAAACTAAATTAAAATAAAATAGTGCAGCATCTAATGCTGCCGGTAATATTTATTTGGATAAACCGTTATAAATAATTCAAAATTTAATATTTTATTGTAAAAAAATATTATCTGAAAAAAGCCATAGTAATTATTTGATTAATAGGTATCTATGTAAACTATACAAAAGATATCTATTTTTTGATAAGATGGTATAACAATTAATTAGCTCAATATTGGCTTAATTAATTTCTGAAGCTTCATTTTTTAGTGTCTTAACATTGGGCCAAAATGCCACATGATATATGATTTTACTTTTTTTAAAGTTTTTTAAATCAGTTGTGTGTTAATTTAAGAAATATCAATATTTAATATCTAATTTTAGGTTTATTTTGCAGATAATCACATTTTTTTCATATTTTCCATAATTCGCTAGGCTAAATATAAATATTTCTAATTATTTTATGATTTTTATAGGATTATTTTACGATCTGGCTTTGGTATTAAAAAGTAGTGATTTGATCAATTTACGACTTAATCACAGAAAATCCGAAATTTTGCAAATTTTGGTAAGTTCTATATTATTTAAGAATTTAAAAAAAATTGATAAAAAATATCTTATTGGATTCAGTTTAGTTTAGTTTAAGAGCGTAAGAAAAACAAAATAAAAAAATATAAGAGTGTATATTTACTCCATAAAATAAATAATATTAAATAATGAGACCACATGGTGTACTGAATATTTAAAATATATACTCAAAATTTTACTAAACTCAAAACATGAAAAACCGAAATTATAGTAATTGGAAAATTTTTAATTTTACATTAATTTTTATTAGTAGATTTTTACAAAAAAATGATCTATAATATGCCATAAAGATCACAAATTTTCGAAATAATCCTATACTAGACTTTGATATTTAAAAAACACTAATTATGGCCTTTATAAAAATTTTCAGAAATTATAAACTGAAATTAAAATTACATAAAAAATTATATAATCTTCACATCTATAATTGAGTTATTCTGATAATATCGCCTTATAATAATATATTTTGCATGAATTAAATACACTCATTTTATACATTCAATCATTCTATTTCAGTGAAGATCCTATTTTAAAAAACAAATTAAAAAATTCCATCGAAATTACCTGAAAAATTATTTCTTCCATAAGGTCCTTTAAAACTCCTAAAAGTAAAATACCTTGCCGTGATTTAGGGGCTTAAAAGTGTACTTTTAGAAGTAAACTAAAATAAAATTTCACTTAGCTTTATACTTTTCTTGGCTGGGAGTAGTGGAGACAGCGCACAGCGATTCAGAGGACAGCGATTCAATTTGAGTACCATCTCGGAACAGGGTTGGCCGATCGTTTGGCACAGCTGAGAAATATTCTAGTGCACAAATATAGTTTTCGACAGTCAGAAGGATCTCAACATCTAACAGTTATTCGTAGGAAAGCCATTTCGATCTATCCCACGTTTGGATAGGAGCCTAATTTTATTAATCCTGTTAGAAGTAGGCTTTGAATAGGAGCCCAGTAGATTCAATGAACTATTTTTCATTAAAAAAGAACTTAATTCTTGACTCTTGTACCTCAGTCATACATTTACTTGAAGCAATACCATAGGAGAGATCTTTTGATTGGTAGATAAGACCCTTTTCCCGTAGGTATGCAGCCGATTTTCCGGCAGATTAGCTTATTTTAGTTAGAATAATACAACTTTCTATTTTTCTTTTCCTTTTTTTCACATTTTTTTTGTATAGTTTTTAATAAAGTTATCTTACAATAAAACTCCGTGCTACAAAAAAAAAAGGTCCTTTAAAAATATTATTTGTACCAGTTTTGAGTCTCTATTATTATAAATATTCTTAAATTTTAGAAAAAATTCTAAAATTGGATTTTTTTTAATAAGTATTTTAGCTAAATATAGAATTATATTGGTTTTTATTAAAGTTTGAGAGGGGTTATTATTTAAAAGTATATTTTATGATGACTTTTTTTCAAGTTTGATTATTGAAATTTAAGTTTATTGATAAATTTTCTTTTTCAGATAAAAAAAATTCGAAAAAAATTAGATAAAATCTTATTTTTTTTTTCTGTGTTATTAATTTAAAATTTTTAGTCCATTTTATCTATTGCTTGTATACAAAAATTATTTTTTTAATCCTTCCTATCATTCTGAAATAGTAAACTTTGAAAATAAACTTGTCTTTTTTTTTCAGTTATATTTTATATTAATTCATTTTATAACTCGCAAATTTATATGGGATTTAATTCACTACTTTAATAAATGAATTTATTGATTTTTCAATTGTTCTCTTAAATTATCGAATTTTTTTCTTGCTTTAAATTTTAAAAAAAATAAAATTTAAATTTCTTAATTTTTTATATAGTTCTCATAATTTTTAAACATTTTTTTTCCATTTCTCTAAATCTGTATATTCATCTTGATCAAAATCATACATTAAAAGTATTAACATTTAATTACTATAATTTGCATTATTAAAAATACTTGTTAAAAAAAAACTATGATGTTATTCTGCTAAAAAACATCTTAAAATATACAAAATAATTATGTGAAAGGATTACATATTCAACTAAGCTTTTTTAATTATATTTTTTATCATATAATTGAGATTTAAGTATTTTTTAATAATCTAGTTTAGCTTCAATATGTATCACTTTTAATGATTGATTTTTTATGGTGGAAATACTGCTAGATAAAAACCTCCTAGTTTTGGGTACAAGAGAAATAATCTAACCATTTCTGACTAATTCTATATATAATTTAATAATTAAACCAATTCTTTTATCTAACAAAATTTATAAATAATAAAATTTTTGAAACAGATTAATTATTTTATCAGAAATTCCGTGGTACTGAATTAAATCAATATTTTTTATTAAGGGGAGGTCACTTTACTTATATAATAGTGAGATTTCTCACTATTCGCTAAGTAAAATCTAGAAAAAAGTTTAAAAAAGTATTCCAAAAATAAAAAAGAATCGTTCTAATAATCTATTCTGATTTAAAATTGATTTAATCTATCATCAACTTTATATTTTTTTTAATAATTATATAAAACCTAAAAAAAAATTATGTAAACAAGTATCAAATTTACCTTGATATATTTATTTTAGTCTCTAATTATATATTTAAATGCAACAAAGAAAGTTTCTCCAATATATAATGATTTTTTAGAATGCCTCCAAAAATTTCATTATTAATGATAATGACATATATTTAAAAAAAATTTACCTCATTTAAGTTCATTGATGAATAGTTATGATTACGAGTAGCTTATATAAATCAAAAAGCTAATTTTTATATTTAAAAAATGATAAAAATCAATCATCTACCAAGAAAATAGGATTACAATTACAAGTTAGAGTTTAGCCAAATTTCATAGATAATCAAATTCTATAACCTAAAAAAATAATAAATCTTATATTTAATCATTTAAAATTAATTTTCAGCAGAGAAAATTCAATATATTTTAGCTTCGAAATAACAAAGAAAATTTTTGAAAATCAAAATATTATCAAAACGAACCCAATAAATTAATGCAATATCTTATTTTCAAATAAAATCCAGCTGAGTTTTATTAATAAAACTGAGATATCTATTATGACAAAAATTTTGTGCTAATTTTTAATTTTATTATCCATTGCATCATACTGCAATGCGAAATAAATTTTCACTTCTCACCTAAATAGTAGGTGAGTTTTAGATAAATCATATTTAAAGCCTATCTGAATTTTTTAATAATATAGCCATATTTCTCGAAGAAAGATATAATTTCATCAAAAATCAACTCTTACTAATGTATAAATATAAGTTATATTTTTAGATTAATTTTATAAGCATTTTTCTCTTTTCCTTGAGCTTAATATGGCCCAGACTTAGGTAAAAAACCAAACTGAATTAACCGCTTCGTTAATAAAATATATATTAAATCGGAAAAATAGGAAATATGCTAAATCATTTGCAATAGTAGTCAAAATGTTTTTTTTATTCTGAAACTTAGGATGATGTTTTTTTTACAGATAAAATTTATGTTTAATATCTAGAAATTAATGAAATCAAATTGATCCAAAGTTTAATTGGAGATTGAACACCAAATTAATAATTAATTAAATATCCTTTAACTGGAAAATAAATTTAATTGGATAGATAATAAATTACTGATTTATAATAAAGCGAAAATAGTCACCACTAGTTATCAAAGATAGAAAAACTAATATTTTACAAAAAAAAAAAATTATTGATTTTCCCATAAAATAATCCCCAGTTTTATAATAAGAATAAATAAAAATAACAGGTCATTTGAATTTATTAAATAAAGGTTCTAAAGAATATTAAATGGTTTTATAAATTTATTAGACCTTAAAAAAATTATTTAATAACAGACACTGTTTCTAATAATTCATTGAATAATTTTTGAAAATAACAGCTATATTAATAATTTATATTGATTTTCAAATACTTTTGATTCTTTTATTGGAACTGCATTTATATTACATATTTTGAAATATAGATATTTAAGATAAAATAATCTCTCAAAATAACTAAGTTTTTGTGAAATTTACCTTCAAAAAACGCATAAAATTTTATATACATCGAAATTTAAATAGAAAATTTTTTTTCCAAAAAATATTAATTTTCATCACTCAACTTAAATTTATGCTAGAAATTCTTCTTTAAAGTTTTTTGTAAACTCATTCAGTTTGAAAATTGGAAATAATTTCTAGTATTTATTAAAACTAATAAATACTATAGTTATTTTTAAACTAACTCTATTTTTATCAAGAATTGCGATATAAGTTAAATAGCTTTATAAATTGCATGATAAAGTTTATAAATTAATATTTGTAATATTTAAATTTATATACAGTTAATTTAGATCTTTTTAGGTGTTTATTAATACTAAATGTTTAGTGTTTATGATATTTGATATCATTTTCCACAGAACAAATAAATTTTATTCAGCCTTCAAAAAATTATTTAATTTTTAAATATAAATAAGACTCTTGGTCACTTATTTGTGTTAATATCCATAATTATTTTTTTTCAACGTTGTTTAATTTAGATTATAGTCTAATAATTTATATTATATATCTATTATAAAATTTAATTTAGATTGAATCTTTTGTATCAAATATCAAAAAAAATTATTAATAATATACCAGTTATTAATTATTCTACCCACTTCATTTTATTACCCAGAAACAATGATTTATAATTACTTATTAATTTGGCGTCAGTATATAAAATCGAAGCTTCAATTTATTTCGTTTTATTAATTTCTAAATACCAACCATAAAATTACCACAAAAAATAAATATCATCTAACAGGCAGATCAAAACTAAATTTTGAATATATTTGCAAATGCTTTTAAATTATTTCTGTTTTTTCTATTATTTATTAACACTTTTCTATTTTAAAAACTTATTTGATTTGAAATTATATTAAGCCAAATCGACTTCTCAATAAAATAAATTGATAATTTGTTAAGAATCTATTATCATATAATAATTTTAATTTTAATTATTCAAATTTCTTAAAAAATTCACGCTTCATAAATTATCCATACTTTTATTTTAAATTTTTTTTATATATTAATGGTATAATTTGGTATTTAATACAATCAAATTTATAAATTATTTTCTAGTTTTAGTTTAATAGATGGATCATTAATTAATTCCAAAATTTATATTAATTTTAAAATTATATTGTGAAAAATTGTTGATGAAAACTATCAAAAATAATTTTATAAGCCTTTTTTTTAAAACTTCATTAAAAAATGAATTTTTGTTCTTATGGCATTAATATCACAAAAAGACAAATTTTTTTTGGTAATTTCATATCTAGATGCTGAAAAAAAAAACATAAATTAATATATATACACTTTTATTTAAAAAAAAAGATAAACTTCAAAGTTTATTGAGGATCTTAATCATAAAACTGAATAAAAATAAATAATTAGGTTGAAATTATTTTTTATTTTTTATTTTTTTTTCATTTGAAAGGAAAATTTTTCTTATTTAATGAAAAAAGATATTCATTAGTTGAGTAAGTAAACGAATTGATACTTTTCATAGCTATGTTAAGCTAAAAAAAACTCTTCAAGTCGCAAATTAGATTTAAATGAAAACGAAATTTTGGTTTAACACCATTTCAAATTACGCCTTTCTGAGAATAGATAGTATCAAATGGGGATCAAACACGGTTTATAAAATATTCTAACACAGTTTAGTATTAAATTTGCCATTTACATTGCGTTCCGGAATTGGTCTATTTGAAATAAAATTTAATATTTCTTTAATTTTTTTCATATGAACTATCTTATTTCTATTAATTATTTTTCATCTCAATTTATTCACTTAATTGGAAATCGTATTATTTTTTTTAATTTTGTTTGATTATATTTTGAAAATTTGACTAATTTCGGAAAAAAATTCAAAATAATGACTATTTTTGCTGTTAGTTTTTTATTTTTTAGAAAATAATATAAGAGATGGAAAATTTTTATATCTTTACTATAAATTAAAAAAGTTTAGATGTAAAACGATAATTAAGTATAATTTGTTATTTATACCATAAAACCCCGTATAATTGGCACTACACGTATTTGACACGAATTTTATAATTATACATGTATATGGATAAAAATTTTGTTTTGGAAATCTGTCAATGTAATTTTTTTTATAAAAAAATATTTTTCAATTTCGGTAAAAAGGGTTTATTTTTATATGTATTTTTTATTTTATTTTTTAATCTGTTTTATTTAATACTGTGTATATAACCCGAGTTGATATAAATTATTGTTTTTTTGGGTCCCTTTTTTTATATCCATGAGTACAATCATATTATTAAATAATCTTATTATTCAACTGCCATTAAATTTTATGGAGTTTTATATAAATTATTTAATATTAGGTTTTAAATCGAAGATTCATTTTATTAATTTTGCACATAATACATATTTTTTAAATCAATTTTTTTATATCTTTACGAAAATGAGTGATAAGATTTTAACTTAATAACCTCGAAGTCTTTTCAATAATATATTGGGGAAAAAAATGGCCCAGTGTAAACTTAAGACATTAATTCATAAAATTTAAATGGTTTATAAATATTTACATGTATTATTTTTATGATTTCTATCTTATCATGGATTTAATTCTCTATAAAGAAAAAATGACTTTGTTTTTGACTTTATAATGTAATTATTTTCTGCATAAACATTTAAAGAGCAATATTTATTAGAAATAAACTTTTTTTTTTTTGATTTTTTTAACAATATTTATTAATAAAAATACTATAAAAAATATCTAATTTAAAATTATTAACAAATCCCTTCCCGGTCCTCTAAGGCTTTAATAAATTTTCGGCTTTGAGTTCAGGAAATAAACTTTATAATTTAATATTTTTGTTCTTCATAAGTAAATATAACACTACATATATTAAAAATAGTTATTAAAACTTTATTGATTAGATAAAATCTTTAATAAAAAAAAATTCTTTTCTATTAAACAAATTTATTAAGAGTATAATATAATAAAAATGCATTTATTGTCAAAATACATTTAAAATTTATTTTTTTTAATACTCATGAGTTTATAAATATTATGAAACTAGAAAAAAGAAATCCAATTAAAACAATTTCCATTTAAAATATCATTTTACATAATTTTTAACTTCATTTTTCAAAAATTTATAAAAATTTAATTGCCTTATGAAAATAGATTAAAAACTATGGTTTAAATAACTAAAAAAAATTAGAATTTCAAATACTAATTTTTTTTAAAAAAAATCAGCAACTTAAATTTTGGTTTTATTAAAGAGTTCATATATGAGAATTTTATACAGAAAAATATTAGTGTTTCTAAAACAATTGAAGTTGTTATGGATTATCTTTTATTTATTTTTTGGTAATTAAAATAAGATTTAGACTAAAAATTTAGCATTGAATTATTATTATTTATAAATAATAATTTTGACATTATTAATATCATGAAAATTTGATTTAAAACAAAATGTATAATTTTTAGATATCAAGAAATCAAAAAAAGATATATATAAGTTCACTTGGGTATCATTTTTTTATACCCGCAATAATTCTGAAATTTCAAAAACTATACACTTGTTTATTTTCTTTTTGTTAAACTGAAAATGCAAGGTCAAAATAATTTTTTGAATAAATTTTTTTTTATTCATTATTAATTTATTTTTTCAATATTAAATTGTGGAAAATTTTATTCACTAATACTATCAAAATCTGGTTGAGATTTAAATTTATTTCATATTGTTAAATAATTGACTTTTTTTCAACCAAATCGATATCACTATTACGATTTTTAAAATAAAATATATGTTGCAAATTTTTGAAGAATTAAAATTCCATAAAAAATAACACTGATATATATTTAAAATGAGTAAAAATAATCCACCATTTTTTTAGGTGTAAATAGATGAGTTTTTAAAAGTTATTCTGAATTATAATAGTTTTTTTATATTTAAATATATATATACTCTATTTGTTTTTTTATTATGATTTTTCAGTCTGTAAAAAATATTATCTCGTTTTATTCTAGATTTTATGCAGTTAATATTTTAGTAATTGAACAAACTTGTTTTTAACTTCTTTTAATTAGATTTACAAGATATGGATATATAAAAAACCAATTTTTAATTCTTTAGATTATATTAATTCCGTAAAAAAGTTATAAAAACTGTAATATTTATTAATAAATTTCCTTAAATAAACCTTATCTTTATTAAATAATACTTGTCAACTATAAAATTCAATTTCAAAATAGACATCAAAAAAAATCATCCAATAAATATCACTATCATTTTAGTTAAATATAAATTTCTAATTAAAAAGAGAGGTATTGTTTTTTACACTCACAAAATAAAATTATTTCACTCGTCGCCTTATACGTAATTATCCCTCTTTTGTTAAAGCCTTTATAATAAAAACAATGATATCCAATAAAAAAACTTCTGGGACTTTATTTAAGTTTCGTGTGTTATTCATGATATTTTTTTTTGAATTGAAAAAATAATTCGAGTACTGAAAATTTTCTTTTGATTTTATTGAAACTATTAAATATTTCAAAATAATCAAGTCAATTTAGATTTTTTAACCGTTAGAATGAATTTTATAGGTAAGATTTATACTATTTAATTTATTTTTAAGTTTAAAATATCTACTCCAAATATTTTATAATACCAAATGTGATGTCGTATTAAAAAGAGAGTTTATCAAGTAAGATAAGGCAATAAATGATACTAGATATATTTATTTTTTTATTTACAGAAAAATTAAAATTATTTGTTCTTGCAAAAGAAAAAATTTAGCAATATGCGTCAAAAATGAATGTGGATATAACGTTCGATTCTATTACTCAGAAATAAATGGCTCTCGGTTTTTATCAAAAAGTTCTGACATGCTTCACAAGTGTTTTTTGTTTGAAGTTGAAATAAAATCTAGATTTTCTACTGCAAATTCAAATTTTTTATCCGAGATGATCAAAGACGAGTCTAAAAAGAGCAAAATGAGCGTTAATGTTGCTATTATTAAAATCAGAAGTAAAATAGGTATCGATTTAAAATATGGGTTTGTATGGAAATCGCTTAAAATATCTTAAAGTGTACAATTATTTGATCCTGATGGAGGCTTTAAATTTATGAAAGCATATACTTCTAAATTCAAAGTTGAATTTGGGGTAAGATTTTTCGAACACACTAATTTAGGAGATGAAATAGGACTAATAAGGATATATATTTCACGTTCTTCTGAAATCAAAGCTCTAAATATAGCAACTATGTCTTTCTTGCTGATACCACTCACTTTTTTCAAATAATTGCTACAAAACGTCTTAATCATGACTTCCACGCTAGATTTAAATAATAACTTATTGATATTGGCTTAATCAATATTCCCAGTTGAGGATGGAAAAAATTGGAGCTGATTTTTTATGAATTTAAAAAAAGTAGATGTACTTAACCGAATAAATACAGTTATCTCAAATATACATAAAAAGTTTTAAAAGCTAAAAAAGATATTTTCAGCAAAAATGTAACAGGTTCTTCTTGTATAAGGCATATTTAGGTTAATTTTTCTAATAAATTATGAAAAAAAAACCTCTAAAATACTTTTGGCACTGGAAAAATCTTTTAAGAAATGTGAATGGAGCACATATATAGAAATTATTATATGCTTAAAAAATGGCTAAAAAATAAAAGATTGGATATACGAATCAAATCCTGATTTATTGTCGTGATACTTTACTTTGAAAAAAAAATTTGTTTCTGTAACTTCAAACGCTATTGAAGTTGTTTTTTCTGCTATAAAAAAAATACGATATTTTCCTCCTTTAAATATCTTGATAAATTTGGAAAATTATGTGCTCGAAAAAAGATAATAATTATTTAATTAAGATTACTTTATTTAAATAATTAACTATTTTTGTATTTTATTAGGTACAAAAGGTGCGCATATGGCCTAAGTACATAAAAAAAATTCAAAATTACTTACAATCGGTCAGGAAAATATTGGAATAAATTTTTCCATTAGTAGAACAATGTCTGTTATGAATAAAACTACTGATAAAACCGTAATTGTTTCGGAAAATGGAAACAAAGAATCTTTTATTGTGAATTTTAGCAAAAATACTGTTACATGCGGAGAGTTTCAAGAATTCCGAATTCTATATACTCATGCAATTTTTTGCAGCGAGATTCTTGCATACTAGAGATAAATCCTCTGATATCGAAATATTATACTTGAGATTAGTATATATGTGTAAGTTCTAATAAGGAAATAACAGAAATCTCACAATTACAATCATGATTAAGGACCTTATTAAAAAAACGTCGACTATTTACAAAAATTTTAACGAAAGATAATAAAAATAAAGATTATTTTGCAAAGAAATCAATGTGGAAAGAAGTCATTTTCTTTGAAAATCAATCTAAAAAGATATTAACTTGCAAAGGGGTTAATTTTCAAAGGGTTAAAGAAGTTCAAATGCAATAATTTAAAAATGAAATATTATACTAATTAGGTTATATTATAACAAAGAAAAAGAAGGAAAGAAGGAAAGAAGAAAAGAAGGAAAGAAGGTCGAATATCATAAAGAGATAAATACCATAAGAAAAAAGTGCTGTATAAAAGACGCTGCCTACGAACTCCTAAGATAAAATTACGCTTTAGTTATAATTAAAATCAATTAACAATTTTTATAGTTCGTCTACTAAACTTTTACAACGATTAAATAAACATTTTTTTTACTGAAAATACCTAAAAACATTAATTATTTAATATTTTCATTATATCTTTTTTTCTCTTCGTTAAATACTACTCTTAACCTTATTTCTTAGTAACAACAAAAATAAAAAACAACTCAAATCAAAAATAATAATAAAAGTCAAAACAAAACAAAAAATTGCTTGTCACAATAATTCCCAACCAATTTTAAATTTATAGTTATCAATGTGAATTACTATGACTACAGAAAATTCTACCAACTTTCATGAATCTGCTGGGAATCCGCAGAAACAGTCTAAGCTTCAAAGGACCGCATAACTTTGCGGAAGAAGTCTATTCCATACCAAGAAAATCCACAATATATATATGTATTCAGGTAATAATGACTGAATAGGGACATTTTTTTTAATTTTGAAAAATTATGGAGACGATTTACTTTGTCGTCTGATGGAAAGTTTATATAGGGAAAACCGCGAAAAAAAAGAATAGAATCACTATCAATTTTAACTGAAAAAATCAAATCTAATAAGAAATTAAAGTATGCTTTCAGCAAATGTAGATGTGATGGGATAATTAGAAAACTTTCAAGTTGGAAATTTAAACGCTATATAATCTTTTAAATATTTTATTAACTTATCAATAAAAAAATTTAACATTTATACTTATACGATATCCATGAAAGTTTTATATCCAAGTTTTTAGTAGAGTTAAGAACAACTTGAAATGAAGAGGGTTTTTTTTATAAAAAAATCGATCTTTTGTTAAAATGATATAAACGGAATTAGAGTTTGAAATTCCTTATTCTTAACACATATAAATATCAAGAACAAAAAAAATAAGTTTACTTCGGTTTAAAATTTAGTAACTTCAATCCATTGACTCAATTTTTGTTTTAAAAATCGATTTATACGTGTTACGGAAATTTTTAGTTGTGAAAATATTTTGTTTCTGGTCAAAATATTTTTTTTGAGAATGAAGTTTCAGTTTAAATCAAAAAATTACGCAGATTTTGTTTATTTTTGGAGAGGTTTTTTTTTTTTTCGTCATAAAAAAGAAAAAAAAATTGGAATAAATTAAGTATTAGATAGAGGAGGCTCTTTTCTATTTTAGTTAATTTTTTACATCAATCTCATCGACCATTTTGTCATTTCAAAATGTCGAAGTTGTCAGCTCATAGTTACGAACAATTATTTTCATAATTATCAGGTTAAAAAATCAAAATTTTAAAAAATTGCCAATTCTAACATTCTTTCTTTTAGATTAAAATATTATTCGCATGTCAAATCTAATTAAAAACACATTTCTAATTTTCTAATTGTTAAATTGTTAAATTTTCAATATTATACTGCCATATTCTTCGGAGGTAATTCCATATCTAACTATATCTTGTTCCAATACTACATTAACTTTATATTTGTTGAAATTTAATTTTCATAATTAATATCTTATAAAATCAATCCAATTGTGTGTTTGATTATTTAATTGGGATCTCTTATTGAGCCAAATTTTATCTTATCCTTTGTACTGCTGACTCATAAATGGTCTAAGTGATGTAAAAAAAAAGGAAAAAAACATTGGATATCAGCGTTTTTTTTTATAAAGGGTTTAATGAAAGGAGGATAATTACGCAAAAGAAAGTGATTAGTAAAATAATTTACCTTTTTGGAGTATATAAAACAAAGCATCTTAAAAAGAATACGAAAAATTTCCATTTTTTTTACTTGGATAATTATATTATGATGAAAAAAGTTTTATAAGTGATCACTATAATTTATATCATTAAAAAGATATTCAGATTCAATAATACATAATAAACATAGTCATAATCGTAATCTTAAATGTATCGCATTATTGACATACCATCTTTTTTTACAAAAGCAACCTTAAATTTACCTTTTTTAAATATATTTTTGTACAATGATGAGAATTTTATATTTTTAATAAATAAATATCATAATTATTTTTTTTAACTGGGATAATCGAGTGATACTTATCTTTTAATTTAATGGCGATACATTTTTTCTTCACAATTTTGGAAATTAGTATCAAATATAATTTTAGTATAAAATATAATTATTCAAATTAATTATGTATTTTGCTATTTTTTTTACAGAAATATATAGATTATGTTTGAATTCAATAATTTTATTAAAAAAAATCTTTAAATAAACACTAATTTTTTTTTTTTTAATATTTATATGTGTTTGTATTTAGATTTTTAATAAATTATATAATCAACGATCCTTTAACCAATCTTTCTTTCTAGTCTTGAGTTTTTTATTGTGTTTTATTTTTTTATGTTCTAAGTTTTTTTTAAAAAATATTTATAATAATAAGTTATATCAATGATTATTAAAAAAAATCAAACTTAAACTTTTTTGCTTGTGGAATAAGTGGCCGAGTTTATTTTCAAATTTTTTAAATACAACAAAATTTTAATGAATTTTTTTGTTATATTTTTAATCTTTGTCAATATATTATGTGCTTATAAATACAAAAGCAGCTGCAACTTTTATTTTGCATTAAAATAGCCTAAAATAATTGAAAATTTTAATTCGAATTCCCAATAATCGCTAAAAAAATTATAATAGATAATATATTAAATTAATTTTTTAAAAATTCCTTTTTAATTTTCTTGAGATCAATCTTGATTTTAAAAAAATTCAATAAAACTTATTAGCATATCAATTAAATCCATTTTATATCTTATTGAACGAAATTGATATTTCTATAGACAAAACAATGTATTAAATATTAATCGTCAATTTTTTTTTAATTATTTTTTTTAGATAATCCTAAAAAAATTTAGATATATATTTGAATATTTTTTACGTTGATAAATGAGAAATTATTAAAAAAAAATTGTGTAATCTGTACTATCTAAGTTATTTTTTAAAAAAAATCAGGTTTATAAAGGGCTCTTTTTCTAGAAATTTTTTTTAATATATTTATATAATGTCCTTAATTTATCAATAATATATAATTTATTATAAATATGGAAAAAAAAATTTTTGAGCTCATTATAAGTTATACTAGCAATAAAAATTAACAATTCTAGTATTTCAAAAATTTAAAAATTTAAAAATTTTAAAAATAAAAATCAAACTAACTAAATGTTTAAGAGATAATGTTGTATATGTGATTAATTTTAGCTCGAAAAAAACAGTTTAAATTATTAAAAAGCTTAAATTACTGAGCTTATCGTATTATACAAAAATTAAAAATCAAAAATGCAAATAGCAAAAAAAAAAATTTTTTTTTGACCATAGGCAAAAATTAACGGCTTGAACATCTTGAATTAAAGAAATAATCTTTAGCTGTATGTATATAAATTACTATAACTACAACCAATTAAGTACATATAAAAAAAGTGTGATAATAGTTTTCTTATTCATCGCAAAGAGTTTTCATATCAAAAATTCAGTAAAAAATTTACATAAAATTTTTATAGAAAATAATCTTAAGATCCTACTTTGTGTCTAGTGTTGGAAATTTTTCTCGATTTTATAAAGTCAGTAACAAGTTTTATTAATATAATGTTTTAAAATTAATAGGGACATTAAATTCAACTTATAATATAAAGGTTTTGCTTTCTTAAATAACATAAATTATGATTAAAGTTCTTTATTTCATTTCTTGTATTTCTTTATACTAAAAAGACAAAATCTATTAAAAAAACTTGAAGAATATAAACTTGGAGACTAAAAATCTTAGTTTTTAGTAACAATTTTGAATTATCACTAAAATATAACGAATAATAAATATATACTGATTTAAATTACCACTTATGTGAAAAATTGATTATTTCACCCTCTCCATAATATAATTTTAGGAATATTTTCGTATTAAACTTTGAAAAAAAATGATGATGAATTATTTTTCCAAATAATTTATAAAATAAAATAAAATAAAAATTAGCCATCATTTTTAGAAGGATTAATATAAAAATTTCACTTTGAAATAGTAATTAAAATAAATGAAGATAATCAAAGAAAAAATCCTTAATATTTTTGAAGCTATTTGGCATTTTATTTTTATATGGTTTAGGCAAATACTAAAGAACTTTTTGAAAAATCATTAAAAAAATGATTTTTTTATTGGATTAATCATAATATAATTTCTTCTTATTTTAAATTTAACCCGTTATTTGAAAATGGAAAATAATTTGTATGAATTTATTTAAAAAAATTTAACTTGATCTTCTGTAAACTTAAAGAGACAGGTTTAAATTTAAAATATTAAAATATGTAAAAGAATTCATATAGCGCAATATTAATTGTCTAAAATTTCAATTAATAACGATGATTATTCTAAGTTATTATTTTGGGCATATTTTTTTGCTATTTTTTATAAAATATGAATTAAGCGACATAGTATATCATTATTTCAAATTAACCATTTTTTCTATATTAATATTTAGCTTTCAAGATTCAAAAAAGTGTTACATGCTGAAAATGTTCAAATTTTGAATTTTAAAGATTATATATATCTTTAGTTAGTCCAAGATCTATATATTGGCGATAAAATTTATTTAATAAGCCAATAAATCAATAAATGAACATTATTATGGTTTAAAACCTCCTAAATATTTTATTTGTTATTTCAAAAATATTTACGCAAAAATTCCTTCGTTTTATAATTAATGAAATTTAAAAAGAAAAGTTAATGAAACCAGTTTAATATTTACTGAATCTTTCTTGAAGTTGATTTTAATTTCATCTTTTACCCCTAGATATTTTTTTAAAAAAAATATCTAATGTATCTGGGCTGCTAAGTGGTTAATTAATAAAAATTAAACAAAAAATATACCGCTAGTTATTAAATTTATTAATTAGCGATTCCATTAAGTGAAAAAACAATCTAATGAATAATAAAAAATTGTTTAAAAACAATTAGAATCGCTTGGTATAATATGAAAAATCTTAGCGTTTTTATAAGCTAAAAAAAATCAATCAAGTAATTTCATATTCCCAAAAAATTTTAGAAAAATATTCCTGATTTTAATTCAAATTATACAAATTTCTATTTATTTCAAATAAAATTCCCTAAATATAACAGAAAAAATTGGATATTTTTATAATTCAAAGATTAAATATGTAGATTAAATTAGTATAAGTATCATAAATGTTTAAATTTCTCTTGGCATATTATTGATATTTCTTGAAATATCAAAACAAAAAATATTAACTTCATTTATATTAATTATCAAATTATTATATCACTTTTATTCACTACTATAAAAAAAGATTTCTGTTTCAAAACTACTTGAAAAATTATTATGAATTTTTTTTAATTAATATATTTTTTTTTATTGTTAAAACAACTAAATTTTGAAAATCTATTATTATAAAAAAGCTTGGTTTAATAAATACATCTTGACTGATAAACTGGAACTTGAATAACATAATTTCAATTAATCTATGATAAGTAATCCATTATGAAGTTTTTTTTTGAACTTTATATCAACTAAAAGCTTAATTTCTAATAAAATTATATATAAAAAATATTTAAAAATTAAAACTTATTAAATTTATTTAGGATGCAATTTTTAATTGTTTTATTGAAATATTATTTACAAGTAAAAGATGTAAAGTTTTTTCTTTTTTGAAATCTTTATTATTTTGTTGATTAATTAGATATATATGATCTGAATTAATTCAAAAAAATTTTGTGAATATTCTTAAAAAAATATTAATTATTGACGTTTAATTATATATATCTACCAATTTTAGCCACAAAAGCTGTAAGATATAGAAGGATTGTAGTATTTTTTTGCCAAAAAGTATAAAATTTATATAAAATTAGTCTTGATATTACCTTTTTTAGAATAAAAATAGTCGCGGGCAAAAGAATTTCTAAAATCATCCCATTTACTATTTACATCCAAGTTTAAATTTTATGTTTTTTATCAAATTTGAAAGTTTTTATAAGATATTTATAAAAATATTTTGAAAAAATATAATTTCGGCTCTATTATGTAAAAAAAACGAAATTCCCCTAAATAAAATTAACAGTGAATCCAAAAAAGAAAATTTTGGGTGGTTTTTTATAATTTTTTCATTTGCAATAAAGAATTTTTTGTAGCCCATTATTACTTTTTTTCTAAATATATGAAAAATTATAATTTACTACAAATATATAATTATTTAGTAAAAAATTTTATCAAATATTTCATGATTACTTATGAAATTTAAACTATTTTAAATAATAAATTTTCAAAAATGTCTCAATCTTTTTTCAAGTAATAAAAAATTCGCGTTTGAGATAAAAAATATATATCAATTGTTAAGGTATAAATAGGGGTACTTATTTTCCACATATATATATAAATATTGTATCATGATTTAATCACAAAGTGCTACTTAGATTCTTATGTGTATTTGATCTAAACTAATTAAAATAATGATATATTGGATATCATCAACCCCATCAACCTCATCAAATAAATTATAAATATTACAAAGGTCGATAAATTATTGTAATATGCATAATTCCAGATATCTATTCCTATAATTTTTAAATAAAAGTTTCATTCATTAATTTGTGGCTTTTTTTACGCAAAATTTTGTTTTTGGTTAAAGAAAAAATTACACTTAGCAGAAATAG
>LSSL01007140.1:0-10009 GCA_001953115.1 Smittium mucronatum | reverse complement strand
TGCGTTTCAAGGTGAGTTCCTTTTATATTTTCCTAATTTCTTTATTAAAAATTTAATTTAAAAATTGGCTAAATGTGTTTTATTTTTAGGAATAACAAGTATATTATTTCAGCTCTGGTATATATTTGACTATTGAAGAAGCTAAAGGATAGCCACTGAATTATATAGAACTACGAGGTGGCTAATTATTTATTAAAAATTTTTACATGCTTAATTTACTTTAATCTTTCTATGATTTTGGATCAGGAAAATTCTATATCGACCTTTTTTTAAAAAAAAACTTTTATAAAGCGCTTCAGTGTTAACATCCCTACATCTGAATAAAAATTTTTCAAAAACTGATCTGCTTAATTTAATAAATATTCTATTATTTATAAATAACATCAAGTTAAAACGATAAGTTTATATTTTTTTCTTATAAAACACGACTCAAAAACTGGTTTTGTTGTATAGCTGAAATATTGGCTTTTATACAGAAAAAAAGTCTAAAACTATTTAAATTTTTTCATTAATCCCATCAATTAGTTTTTTTAGATTGAAATCATACAAAAAACAGCATATTGGGGATGGAGTATGAATATCTGGTCAAACTTAACCTTTTTACATATGTATCTTACCTCGAACCCTTATAAGTGTGTTTTTAATATCAAGAATTTTATAGGGAACAACATTTTCTTAGTGTTCTTTAATTTGAGTGTATAAATATCTTATATAGAAGTTTTTATATGTAATAAAATAGGATTTTTTTAAATTTAATTACCATATATAAGTTTAAATAAAATGATTTTGGTAAAAAATGTTGTTCTCTCAGAATTATTTTTATTATTTTTATTTTGTTTAAGAAAAGTATGAATTACTATGTTTTAAGCCCTTGATTTACTGCCTAAAAATATTAAAAAACACTTTGGTTGTATATTCACAGTAGTTTTTTCTGGAATTTGGAAGCGAATATTTTATGAGCTTTTCTTTTGTAAAATCGTACCTTTTGAGGGTATATGTGAAAAGTTGATTTCAGTTTCCATTTTTCAATTAATTATAGATAAAATTATTATATATGTTTCCAGTAAATGGTACTAAGCTATTATAGACACTTCAAGATAATTTTACTTATAAAAAAAATCTAGCCAAAATCATTCCTTAATTTTTATGTTTAACCATAATTTTTTTCTAATCTTATTTGTAAAAGTCTAATTTTCTCATCTCAAAAAATCAAGTTTCAAAATTTCCAAGAAAAATTTACTCTAAATAGACTCACTTCTATTGGAATAGAGTAATAGACACTTAATGTAACTTAATTTGTACCAATTTAAAATTTCATGAAAATATTCATATCGCTTTCAATCAAAAATCTTTAACTTTTTATAATAAATTTTTTTAAATTACTTTATGTGCCATTTCATCCAAAATAATAATTTAGATTATGCAATCTTATGGCCAATGTGATATAATAAATACAATAAATTACATTTCAAAAGGGTGTAATTAAACTTGCTGCAAAAGCTATTTTTATACAATTTTTTAAATTGAATCTATTTGTGAGATTAAATTTGAAAACAAAAAATTCCCTATTAATAAATTACTAATTTTCTAATATGGGTATATGCCACTAAGATTAAAATAAATTTTAAAAGATCAAAAACGGTTAATTTGAATCGAAAGCGGTCAAAAAAATACAAAAACTGTCAATTTATGCAAAAAAAAAATAATCAAATTCATTTTAAACGTATCAATTTAGGCGCTATAAAATCAATTTTTATTTTTCACTATTGATTGCCTGTAAATTGTGAAAATTAAAATACATGCCATTCTTCTTTAATTTCACACAAAATAATCCTACCACACACTTTCTATCGTTTAAAATTTATTTTTCTCTATGAAAATTTGTCAGAAATTGAATTTAGTTTTTGTACCATATGATCTGAAAGGGTGCAAAGATATAAAAATCCAGTCTTTTCTTTATTTTTAGCCAATGAAGTAAATTTTTTTATGAAGTTGGAAGAAAAATTTCATTGCATTGGCAATATATTTTTATTTCAAAACAAAAATATTATTATTAGCAAATAGGTTCAAAAATATTGAACCGAAGAAAAATACAAGTTTATTTTTCCTTACTATATAAAAAAAATTATTATATTTTATTTAGGAAGTGTAAATATACATTGGGCTGTTTGACAATTTTTAAATAATGGATAACAAAATACTATAGTATTATTCCTATATCAATTTGCTTAGAATCAATTTGATTTCACCCCCATAAATTGAAAGGTTTTTAGTAGAATTGGCCGTTTTTTATCAGCTTTCCAAATACACACACAAAGACCGAGTTTTGCTTAATTGTTAAATTTATTTAATTATTCCGATAAATAAAATTAAAAATTATCGAGAAAAACGACATAAGAAATATTAAAAAACAGCTTGAAATTTACAGTTAAATGACCACAACCCGGCTGAGTTTACCTAAAGTGGATTTTAAGTTATTAATTAGGCTTTGGTATTACTAAAATGGCCTTTTTTAATATCTAAAAATTATTATTTTTAAATGTAATGCATATTCCAAATAATCATGTTTTCGATGAGATTATCCCATATAAATATTATAAATTTTTTTCTATAATAAAAAAAAAATAGAGATTTCTGTTTTTTTTTACCAAAAAACTCATTAAATTTACGTAATTTTGTTCAACATAGGAATTTTTTAAGGTATAATTGGTATTTTTACAGATTTATAAACCCAAAAATATTACATATTCTATCACAGTTTATAATTTGAAATTAACATCATTGTTACTACACCACATTCAAATTAAAATTACATCTCCTATAAATAAAACTACACATTATGCTTTGAGGTTATACAAACAAAAGGAAATTCAGAAAAATATTTTTTTAGCTATATAAAACATATCTTTCAGAACTCTATAAGAAAAATTGCCATTTTTTCTCTAATTAAATGTTCTTACTCGTATTATTGCGAAAATAAGCATCAATTTCTTAAAAAGTGTGTTTTTTCTTAAAACCTGAGTTATTTCATAAAAAAAAGATTTTAATTAAAATTTGGAGGAGTTAACGGAAGAAAATTTTTATTTTTAATACTCAGTTTTTCCTAAATTGAGCTATAGGCTAATAAAAACAATCTTAATTTGTTTCATTAATCTCTAGTAAATAATTAAGTTGATAAAAAAAAAAATTAGACCAATTAATTCAAAAAACACAAAAATAAGTTTTTTCCGAGCAATTAATAATCAAAAAATACTTTATTGCGATAATTTCTCTAATTTAACTATTAATAAATCTACAATATTTCGTGGGTTCTTGTTAGAGAGGTATTTAATTGAAGGTCTAGCTATGGTTTAATGACTAAGTTTTTCAACGAGTTCGTTATATCTATTATTTTAGTATTATTTAATCTTTATTAATATTATAATAAATCATTTAAATAAAAAAAATTCTTTATAGAAAAATTATTTTTGCAAATTTTATATAAAAAACAGATAAAGTGGTAGAAGGGTGAAGAGATAGAAATTTATTGTATGTGAAGGAATATTTCATGCATATAAATAAATTTTCAGAATTTTTAGGTCTATAAGAACTTTTATATAGAATGAAACTCTTTAAAATAAAAAATAAAAGAAATGCTCCTCTATTTAATTTTTATTTTATAAGAAAATGATGGCACTACAATTAATGAATAAAGTATCAACTTTAAAGTAATTAATTTAAATTATATAAATTTATTTTTTAAAAATTATAATTTTTGAAATATATATATACATGAAGGGGTCTGTTTTTCTGATATATCTTTCCTTTTTTAACTATCCTTTCAGCAGAATAGAGAGAATCATGATCAGCTTTCGATGTTTTGATATCCTGGATTTAATAAACCATTGTTTATAGTTTTTTGTGTTTTTCTTTGCGATAGAGCTTCTTTAAACTTTCTCATTTAGATTATTTTTCTTTCTTTTATAAATTTTTTTTGTTATTACAATTTTCCTCTTTAAAATTTTGGAAATAAATCCAATTAAAAAAAACTCAATTGGTTTTTTTTTTATATTGAATGAGAAAAAAAAGTCAAGCTAAAAGTTTAATAGTAGTGATTTTATATTAAAAAAAAGTAAAATCACGCAATAAGAAGATAAAAAGATAAAAAGATAAGATATTTTTTATTTGAAATGTGTTTTTTAGTGTTAGTTCGGTATTTTTTTTGTTTTGACTATAAAATATATTGTTTAGTAAATTATTTGGCTCAAAGAACTTATAATCTCTTTAATGTTTTTTCTCATTTTCTCTTAAATATCCCTAACTATAGAGGCTTATTATATTCCAAAAAACTGTTTTTATTTTTACCGAAGTATATCACTTATATTTGTCTTCGGTTTTGTCCGAGAAGATAAATATTTAAAAAAAAATTCCCAAAATAATTCACATTATTATAACCAAGAAATCTTTGGAGAGAAATAACTCAGAAATAAATGAATTATTCCTTTAAATTTGCGCCTTTGAGATATCGTAAAAATTCTTATTTCTAATTCTTTTTTGTAAATAATCTACTTGCTTTTTTTCTTTTGATTCTTCGCAAACTAACCCAAATAAAATAATAAAAAATTTGTCATATTCTCCCATTATATTAATTTTAAATCCATCTTTGTATTCAATAAAACTTTCATACACATATATATATTTTTGTATTTATGTAAAAATTGTTATATTTGGCATCGTATAATTATATCATAATAAAAAATCTAATTAAATGAAATCGAATATGAAAAGTTTTCAAATAGAAATCAATAGGTAAATGGAAACCTAAACGTTTTTAATAAAAAATTTGATTAAAAAAAATTGAAAAATCTTGATTTTCATTTTATATTATTTACTTTTTTGGCTCACTTGACTTGAATCGACTATGAACTGATTGTAAAACTTCAAATATATCAAATATATATGACTTAACGTAAATATTATTGAACTGAATATGAATTAATTGAAAAAAATTGAGTTTAACTGACCTGAATTGGCTGTTATAAATTAAAATTTCAAGAGCATAATTTTATGACCACGTGTTTTAGTCCTTAAATAGACCCAAAATCTCATGAATATATATTCATCATATTATTTTTTGAAACTAATTGATTCTATGTTATTTTAATTTATATTAAATAATTTCTCGATGGCCTAATTTAGTCTTTATGATTTTTCCAAATATTTTTAATCATGATATCTAAACTAAATAAATAAAATTTTAAAAATTTTCAATGAATTTACAATGAAATAATGACCACTTAAATATTTTTTAAATCTATTTCCATGACTATAAATTTATCCTTGATATGGAACTTTCAAAAAAACTTTTAATACTTACCTATAGTCTTGGCTTTCAATCTTTGAACATTTACAGGTCATTTTTGCTATCAAAAATTGGTATTGAAATGATCCATTTGTCATTAGTTCCTCCTATTTTATCATAAATTATTTAAAGATTCTTTATTTGATATTTAAATTCCTAAGAATTTGATAAATAATTCCGATATTAAAATAATTAATAATATTATTAAATTTAAAAAGTTTATTTACTGCTCTTCCTTTATCCCTTTATTAAAGAAATTTTTTATTCTATGAAAAAATTAATCATTTATATCCGATGGTTTTTTTTTTACACAATGATACTTTCAATACTGTTTATTCTTAATATATTTGATTTTTTATGATAAATAATATAAATAAAAACTTGAAACGTTTTTTAGATTGCATTATTTGTAATTTTTTTATATAAAATTTTATTCAGCCCAGTACAAGTATTAATAAATTTAATAATTAAATATTCTACATAAATTTTTTTTCTTATACCTTATAACTCATGACTCATACCATTTTTAGTTTTTAATTTTAGTTTTTGTTTTTTTAAAATTTGATAATAATATCATTTATATTTTTTTTATTTTTCATATTTTTTATTTTCAGAAACTTATTTCTATATCTAGAACGAATATATGTTAGTATAAATAATATTTTAAATATATATAATAATATTTTATGCATAATAATAAGATGTCAAATACAAATAAATTATCAAAAAAAAATTGAAAATATAAAAAAAGCCTCGATTCTCCTTTTTTTTACATCTAAAAGTTTTTAATGTTATTTTAAAACCTATAATTGACCCTCAAATTATGTTATGGATTATCTAATATCATTTTATCCTACTTGATTAAAAAAATCAATATCACCTAGATTTATTTTTTTAGTTCAAATTAATAATTTAGGAATTTTTTGAGAATTAACAACTTTTGCAATTTAAAAAAAAATCCTGAAATCAAAACATTTTTTCCAGTAAAATTAAATGAGGGGTTTCTATAGATTTTTTTATCATATAGATTTCGAAAATATTTTGAAAGATGTTTTTATCCATAAATAACACGTCTTATTTCTAATTTATTAAAAACATTTTCAATCAGCTATCAAAATTTTTATATATTTAGATAAAAAAAATAATAAACACAGATATATTTTTCTAGCTTTCTAAAATGATTTATTTTGACCTTCGATAGGCAAATTTATTTCCAATAAAAAAAATATCTGATAAACGGAAGCAATTATTGGGTCTATATTCAAAGAAAAATATCTCTTTTAAGAGCTATAGTTCATGGAACCACCCCCCCACCCCCACCATCAGTTTTAAAGCAAACCAAAAATTTTCACAATAGGTATTATGTTGAAGAATATGTTTAAGATCTAAATTTAAAATTATCGAGAATACGACCGAAAAACAATAATAATCACTGAGAATAATATTCAAAAATATAAAAAGATCATTTTATAATAATGAAGTTGTCATTGCTCCATAAAGACCTTCATTAATATGGTAGTTTAAAAGGCTTAGAGCTACGAATTTCCCTAAGTCCCTTTCTAGTATTTTGGAATTTGGAGAATTACGAACTGTGTTCAAAAATATAAATTCAGTGAATTTTTTTATTTTCAAAACACTGGGGAATGAAATAAAAATATTAGAGCTCTATATTTTTTACATTCAACAATTCAGAAGCGCCTTTTAAGTCTGGATCTTTTTATTTTTACAGAAAATTCAAGTTTTCACCAAAAATATTCACCGAATTGTTTAATATTCGCATTGAAGTTATGGAGTATTCGTTTCAGTTGTTATAATGCATTTTACCTGATAAATAAGAAGCTAAATAAACTATTTTTCAAGTAAAATTTTTGAAAGTGCCGTCTAAAAAGGAGTAAAAATTAACCCCTCCAACGCATATTAAACAGATATTTTGAAATTTGAGTAATAAAATATTTTAAATTCTATTTTCAATCGATGGAATAAATGTCTTTTTTTCACGCCTAAAAAATTTTAATACGAAAAGTTAAAGATATTAGCTTAGTCAGTAAACATTTTTCAGAGATGAAAGAATCTTAAGGATGATTATTCACGGGTTAATTTTCATTTTCATTTGCACCAATTTTAGATTTTTTAAGGGATTGTGATAAAGTAATAAGCTCATTAGCAATAACTGTGATATATTTCTCATAATATTTTTAAAATAATTATTTAATTGAAGCTCCAAGTGGAGGAAGAAGAGATAATTTATAGCCAAGATACCCCCTGATATATTAGAACCAATATTTAAACGTAATCATGAGGGAAGATAGAACGAATAATATAATTGAAATGTGAAAATAAAATTTCAATAAATTGGTTTGAAGTCTCACCCATCAATTTTCAGTTTGATAGAGTCGCTGAAAAATGAGAAAGAAAATGATGAGGCTATGGTAAAATAATTTATTTGGGTAAAAATATTAGAGAACCTAAATGAAAAAATCATATGGAATCAAAAATATACCTTTTAAATTTTATAAAATTTATAAACAACTATAAGAATATAAAATGAGAAAATTAAGTTTTAGGGTATTTAAATATGCTTTTATATTTATTTACACTTTATTTTAAGTTTATAATACATATAAAACAATGAAATTACGAAAATGAAGATAAATAATTTAAATTAGATTTGATAAAAAAATTTATAAAATAAGTAAGCAATCGAAATAATTTTTTATTGTAAATTTTGTAGTAAATGGTTAAACATTTATAATATATTTATATAAATAAAAAATGTGTGTGTTTCATAATAAAATTCCTATAATTCAATTGTTTTTTCAACATAGAAAGAACATGAACAAATAAAGTAGTCCTTAATCAAATACTTGTTAATATAAAATTTATATATTTCAAGAGTAATATATTAAAAATTCACGATTATTTTTTATAATTAATATTTAATATAAAGCCATAAAAAATAAGGTTAAAAAAATCGTTTTAAATTAATTATCGGAAAAAATAGTAAGTAATATATATATTGCTATAATTTTTATGTATTAAAAATTACTCTTTATCAATTTAAAATTGATTCATTTAATTTTCAACAAAAGTAAGTTAAAATTTCAAGAGGTCTATCGAGTCAATCAAGGAAAAATCTGTTCAAATTTTTCAAGCAATCCATAGCCAATTCACTTATAGTTATTTTAAGTAAAGTATAGCCGATTAAAGTGAAATTTTTTGAACTATATCATAATAGATTTAGGTTAAAACAATTCAACTCAATTCAAGTGAATCCAAGAAAATTAAAAAATATAAAATTTGAATAAAGTTAAGCTCTTTTTATAATTAAGATTTTTATTCCTAAAAGTTCAGATTTTAATTATGGAATGCATTTTATTATTCAAAATTTTCATATCCAATTTCATTTCATTGGATTTTTTAAATTGTATAATTAAAAGATGCAAAATTTAACAATATGTAAATAATTCAAAAATTATTATTTTAAAATATATATGAATATATTTTAAATTAGTTAATTTAAAGTTGATATTTCTTATATTAATTATAATGCTATTTTTTTCTTATTTAAAAATTTTAAATAGAGGAATGTTATTTTCATTTTTCATTTTAAAATGTTTCACTCTATCTAATTTTCCTTATATTCACACATAATTTAAAAATACATTTACGTGCATGAAATATTTTTTCACACACAATAAATTTTCATTTTTTCGTCATACCATCATTTATTTTTTTTGTATATAATACTTAAAAAAATAATTTTTCCGTTGTTAAAGGTAAATTATTTATGAATAATCATGAGTACGTGAAAGTTAATAAATGAATTTTGATTAGGTTTATTTTTTAATATGTAAAATTTAAATTATGCTGGATTTAAATTAGATTATTTTTTAATTAAACCATTTTTACTGTAGTTAAAATTTCAAGTTGATAAATTTCCCAGAAGCTAAAACGCCTAATAGACTAATTTTTTAGTAAATAAATTTACAAGTAAACAAATTGAAATTTGTAATAAGTGCCAAATAAAAAAACTGGAAGGTATTTTAAACGTAACTTATACAAAAAAGGTGGTCATGACATAAATAGTCAAAAATTTCTGAAACCATATGTATTAATTTATATTTATTTCGTATATCTATATGACCCATAAGTATTTTTGATCCTAAATATTCTGATTTTATACTTATTTATTTTTGATCACAAGTTGATAATTTTTATTTATACATGAATAAAAACCTAAATTAAATCTCTCTCACAAATAAAATCAAAATAAATGAGAATAAAAATAAATCAAATCAATTTTTCATGTATAATTTTAATAATCCCAATGATCAGAAGTATAATATATAATATTAAGGTGGTATATGAACTTTTTTGGTAGGAAATAAAACGAAATAAAAATTAGTATCAGAAACTCATTAGACATTCTTCAAATTTAAATAGGAACGTGTATTAGAAGAAAAAAAAAACGGCGATTTCTGCTTAAGAGAAAATAAGAAATAAAAAAATGATAATAATTTTACAACAATAGAGAATTAAAACTCAATTATAAATTTTATTATTATTAATTCAAATATAAAATACTGATATCTTGTCGCATTATCACGATTTAACCCATTTAAACTAAATTTTATTATTTTTTTAAGTGGTTTATGGTAAACGAAAAAG
>LSSL01007138.1:0-19511 GCA_001953115.1 Smittium mucronatum | reverse complement strand
TGTTGCTGTTTCAAGAAAAGGCTCAGACAAGGCACTTCACCAATAGCCATTTGCATCTATCCAGAACGCGAATTTGTTAGAAGTGCAAATACTTTATTGTCCAGCAATTTTTAGCCGAGTAGTATTGGAAGAAAGTCACTAATCCGTCTGCTTGAAACATGTTTGGTTTGCATTTCATCAGCATTCGAACTCATAAACCGCTTTGCGCCGTATAGCTTCCAAGGGGTCGGCGACACCAATACACAATGAAAATCGATGCGCCTATGAGCTTACTTGAGTGCCAGTTAATCAGCGCTTTTACTTGATCGGATAAACGAAATAGTGTGGATTGAAATATTTCCGCCTAGCAAGCCGGACTAAATAGACCTAGAATATGTAATTTGGTGGCCAAATACTTCTTTTGGCCACTTACTCTTGATTCGGCTGATTATCGAGTAATTTAGCCGATGTTAATCAGCCAATCTTTGAAAATACTCTTTGATTCTTGGCGGAAAAAATTGCGTCATTGTTTTTAAACCCCTTATAGCCATGTCGCCACCTTTGCTGCAAAATAGTTGTAATAGGCCAGACTTTTGATCCGGTGAATAAAAAACCTTTAGATTTTATCGTCAAATTATCAAAAAAAAGGCATATTTGCAGTTTAAATATTTTCTATTGGCTTGGTCATGGTCCAGCTACAGCTGGGATTTTTACTAGCTGAAGCCGTGCGAGCTCGAGCACTTATTGATCACATAATATCAACAAACACAATTAATACATTTCGCCCCTTTTGGGCACTTGGATTTGCTGTGAAAAATCTAGGATTAGTATACATAGGGAAATGCACCAATAGGCTGTGATGTTTGGAACTGAATACCGATTTCAGATTTCCGTTGAATCCTAAATATGGGCCGTTTTTATCCCTTCACTCCATAAAGAATTTTTATTATTACATAATTTATGGGCGGGTAATTTCTGGAAGGGGGCAGGATTTCAATCAGCAAAAGGAAAAAAGAAAAGGGTTCTTATCGAATAATTTAGGAAAAAAGAAAAGATTTTGGGTTCCAATCGAATAATTTAGGCAAAAAGAAGTGATTTTGCTGTTCTAATCGAATAGTTTGGGCAAAAGGAAAAAAGAAACGAACTCTTGTGAATAAAGAGGGTTAAAATGGCATATGAATGCTTCTAACGTAATGATGTTCCAGCTCTTCTGTATCCCCTGCCCAATATATTTTGCAGATTAAGCCGCACCAGTGAAATCTATTCCGTACTGCGAAAATAGCAAATATGGCCCAATAGATCAAGTGGGATGGAGGTTGGCATATTGGCTATTAGAAATAAGCGCAAGAACAGCAAATGCTCAGTAGAGTTTGAGTTAGAGCTGATAAACAAAAAATGCGCAAAGGCGATAGAATTTGTCCTTTCGGAAACAATTTGCTTCTTCCCTGTTTGTCATCTCTCCAATGATCTTACAATATGTGCTCTTAATTTGCCAATTAATGTTGATTTTGGATCATTTACGTCCAGCTAAAATCATCGCAGTTTCAGTTCTGCTCTGCAATAGAAAACTCGACAAAAATATAAATATAAATCTTACAATAAAATTCCGTGATACAAAATAATATAAATATAAACTCGAAAACACAACATTCTGATTCCTATTCCCTAAAGCGCAGTGTAGTTCTATCCATTTTTTAAATATTCATATTGAAGCTAATAACAGGAATAAACAGCCTTTTGGCACCGCTATTCGCAAAAAACAGCATGAGTTTGCCTACCCGTTTGGTCAAAACTGCTAGCGTTCCAGGCTCCCAATTCGCCGAGTTCGCTGCTGGTTGTTTTTGGAGTGTTGAACTTGCCTTCCAAAGAGTTCACGGTGTTCTCCAAGCCCAGGTTGGTTACTCCGGTGGCTCAACTGTTGATCCCACCTACAATCAGGTTTGTCGAGGCAATACCGGCCACGCCGAATCTGTTCTTTTGGAATTTGATCCTTCTGTCGTGTCCTACAACCAACTGCTCGATGTTTTTTGGAAAAAGCATGACCCAACAACTCCAAATAAACAGGGTAACGATGTTGGCACCCAGTACCGCTCTGTCATATTCTACCACTCCCCAGAACAAAAGGAACAGGCCATCAAGTCCATGGAAAAGGAGCAGAAGAAATATAATTCCAAAATCGTCACCCAAATTGTTGAAGCCGGTCCCTTTTACCCTGCTGAAGAGTATCATCAAAAGTATCTAGAAAAGGGTGGCCAATGTGCTATGAAAGGAAATAACGACCATATCCGCTGCTATGGTTAATTTCCCCATGCCTCTATCACCCCTTAATATTTTGCCTTCTGCTCTTTTGATTTCTAATCAGCTCTATTTTATGTGAATAACCCTAATATATACTTTAAAACAATGAACATACTATATTTCACCCCCCTATCCCTTCCTTTTTTTCTCCTAATTTCCCAACTTTTTCTTACCCAAATGTGTGTAGAATGTTTTTAATACCATGAAATTTAGAAAAAATATAAAGTAAAACTGTAGTTTCAAAATACATAATGTAGCCGATCAACTGGGAATATGGCAAGAAGGTTATGGTTATGTGCTCATTACGCTCATCCCTATGCTTCCCCCAAATACAAACCATTTCTAGACTAAAAGTGGGTTGATGATAAATTCAGTAGAGCTTCGAACTACAGGTAGTATTATTCCAGGATCGTTTCCGTACATTTGCCCAACCCCTCCTGCTCTATTGGGATATACTGGCTGGTACCCCATTTGCCCCCCAACCATCTGTTGTGGCTGATACTGGGTTACTGTCATAGCTGCTGGTGTTGGTGCTGTTATCGTTACCACAGAATTCTGAGACGTGGCGGTCGATTGGCTTTTATTGTTGTTCATAATCACTAAGTTTGCCACTTGCACACTGGTTGATGTTTTAGTAACTACATCAACACTCGTCGTTTTGGCGCTTTGATCTCCCGAACTCATAGGAATGTTGGCGTTCCGCAAAAGCAGTCCGATGAGATTTGCCGTGTCCCCTAAACCCGTTAGCTGCTGGGCTGCTGGGTCCGATGCCCTCTGAAATCCTGCCATTTTTTTAAGTGTCTCATAAACCTCAACCGTCTCCACTGATTCTACTGATTCAGTAGTCTGAACGACATCCTGGCTTTGATCATACTGCGTAGTTGTGTTATCATCAACCGTTACAACCGTAGTAGCTTGGTTCACCAAAACTATAGTGGTTGTATCTACTCCATCAGATAATATAAATGTCATGGATTTAGCAATAAATAAATAAAATAAACATTATTCTAAATAATAATATTCCTTCTATTCTTACCCGATTTCACAATCGTCATTGTATCCTCAATCTGGTCAAACGGATTCGAGTTATCCTGATCAAAAATTCTAATTCCTCTGTTTGCTGCTCCACTGGATACACAAGCAGTTGTCGAAAAAGTTACAACTTGAATTGAAGATACGGTCACCGTTCTTGTGAAACTGGTGATTGTTGATGTTACTAGAACCTGCGACGACGAACTTGTCAAACAAGTCGTTGTCGATGACGACATATTAATGGTCATGTAGCTGTACTGAGTGCTAGTAGGTGCTACAGTTGCCGTTGGGATTACTGCAGGCGGGACATTTGCCTGGTAGTACACAGGACTCGTGTTCGATGTTGGCAATAAACTTATCAAAGGCGAAGCTGTAAGCGTTACAGTTGATATTGATACCAATGGCGGGATTATAACCGTTGATGTGCACCCCAAACTACAAGCGCTGCTGGATAGAGTAGGCATCAAAGTGATAGTTGGGGTTACAGTGGCCGTAATCGTGGATATAGACATCGAGGCTGGTAATAGGGTTACTGTAGTGCAAGAAGTGGTGCTAGCAGAAGTGGGAAGTACCGAAATATACTGAGGCATCGACGTAATTGTAGGAAGAATTCCAATATATTGAACCGAAGATGCGATAGTAGGAAGAACAGAAATATATTGAATCGGGGAAGCACTAGTGGGAAGAACAGAGATGGTCGGAACTGAAGAGTACATTGGAACTATTGATGTTGGAAGTACTGCAACGTATTGTGCAGATGGAATTATGGATGTAGGAAGAACCGAAATGTATTGTGGATATGGGATTACGGATGTAGGAAGAACTGATATGCTCGGGCTAGGGATAAGAGATATAGAAGTGGGTAACACAGAGATATAATTCATTTTAGTGGGCAATATAGATGTTGGCAAAACCGAAAAGGAGCTAGGTGTTCCTGAACCAAGTGTAGGAAGAAGAGATTGGCTATAATATACACTCTGGGAGTTTGAATTAGGTGCAACTTTTATTCCAATATCAACGTTTACGCCCACCTGTACTCCATTTTGAGAAGTCAAATCCGAATTTCCTTTTAGAGCTGGATTTTCAGCCGTAACCAATGAAGAAGGTAATTCAGGACCGTCCTTAAGAGAAGGGTTGTATCCAGAAGGGGCGCAGATAACTCCATTGCTTTTATTGTTGAAGCAGAGGAATCCATTGAGACAAACGGCGACTGAAGAAGTTCCGTCTATACACTGAGTATATTCGCTTGGAGTGCTTTCACCCGAACATACTGCATATTCAGGACCGCCCTTTTCGCAACGTTTGAGTGCAGCGGGCTCGGTTTCGTTGTTTGCTTTTATGGCTGGAGGTTGAATTATCGGAACAACGTCTTCCCTTTTCTTCATACTTGAACCTGCTGCGCCCTGTTGTTTAGGGCTGCAAGTTACTCCAAATCCCTTCTGAACACAGTAAGATTCAGGGGCGCATATATATTCCACAAGTCTGTAGTTTGAACACTGGGTAAAAAATGGAGATTCGAGATTGGGAAAAGAACATTTAAATTCCCCATTTACAGAGCATAAAAGATTATTATTAGCTTGGCCAGATTTACTTCCACTCACATTAGGTAAATCTTGAGTTTCGGTGCTGATAATTTGGGATTTGGATAATGGAACAAGAGCTAAAGCAAGAATAGCAGATGTTATCCAGGATATATTAGTGCTCTGGTACACCATGTTTTCATCAATATCTTTTGATACAAATAAGGGAATGTGTAATACCAATCTTAATACAATCTTTACCAGATTAGGGTTAATAATAAATAATGTATCTATCAAAGTTTTAAAAAAATCTATAAGGAAATAGTTACAGTAGTTTGACAAAGATGGATTAATGTAAAGTATCTCCTAGAAAGAGAAATGTAATCAAGTACTTTAATTATGATGATATAAGAAATAGCAGTAAAATATATTCTCGTGCGTTAAAGACATTTTTTTTCTTCGGAAATTTACGCGCGTTGGATAGAGATTCACCCATTCAGAGCTAGAAGAAGATGATAGCTATGTTCTAGGTTCTATACCAAATGGTCCCACATTGAAAATATTGGAATGGCATGTATTAACAAAAGATAAATACTGAGAAATCATATCTAAAAACTAGAGTATAGACATTATAGATAATGAAAATATTTGGTTCGATATAGCGTGTATAATAAATCAAAATAATACGATGCCTAAAAGCATGGGGTCCCAAAAGGTATAACAAAAAGAAATTATAAATAAACCTAGCAGGGCAAAAATAACAGCCATGATGGTCAACACCATTTAGGTGGAGCTTAAAGTCGGATTTAAATTGCGGAGAATGCCTCGTTGATCAGATACTACATTATCAACTTATGATGAAATAAAATAAATTCTTAGCTCTACCAGAGGAAACTATATATAGTGTTGAAAATACGTCTCGTGATGGCAATATGGTCAAAAAATTATCCAAATCAAATCCGATTCAATTATCACACTCCCCACAGAAATGAACAGCTATATTACCAATTAAAAACCAACATAGCCACACGGTAAATAAATAGTGCGGAGAAGCAAAGTGTATTTCAAAGCAAATGTAAATTAAGAATAGAATAAAATAGAATATAGTCCAATTGATCAGTATATATAATTTAGAAAAAACGGTTAGCCACGACGACCCCTACCTCCCCTATTGATATATATCTTTCTGATAGGCCTAACTCTAACAGCTCCGGGCACGACAATGATATTATCTTGGTCATAGTTAGGGTAGTACTGCTGGCTGTTAGAGTAGCTACTTCCGCCAAAATTGAATCCATTGATGGGACAAACTACAGCCGATTTTCTGGCCTGGTAAGCCTCAGAACTATCGCTGGGAGCAGAGAATTCGTTAGTCCAGTATTGGCCATCAACTGCACCTCCAAAATAAACAAAACTTGGATTGAGAATGTTGCGACGATGTCCAGGAGAATTCATCCACATCTGAACAGCATTCTTTGGATCTTTGGCATTCCAAGCAGCATTTTCGGCAATGTCAGAGTAAGACAAGCCCATCCTTTTAAGTCTGGTGTTGAAAGGGTTTCCAGGATTATCGTGAGTCATTTTATTGACCCTGTTTTGGTATTGGCTTTGGATCATACTGCTTTTGTTGAGGATGGGGTTTATTGTCAATGGGCTTAGTCCCATTTTAACCCGCTCATAATTCACATAACACAGCATCAATGTTACACTTGAAGGAGATGATCCAGAGTCTCCGTAATCACTGTCGGGGTTTTGAGAGGAATCTGATGGATATCCATATTGGTCAGAGTAACCAGTACTAAGGACCGAAAGCGCCAAAATTATAGATAGCAAATATCTCAACATTTTTGGTTATTTTTAAAGCAGTGACTTTCTGATTTTTTTGCAACCAAATAAATATGAACCTTTATAGAATACAAAGCAGTTATCGAATAAAATGGATTTGAGGAGTTCGAATTGTAGATATTTATCTGGTATGATCTTAGGTTAAAGGTGTATACTATATCTTTAATGCCTGGAAATAGGATGGATTAAAAAACAGGTCAAAGTATTTTGTAATATAGCTTTTATGAAAAGAAAATGAGATGTAATTGAAGATGAGAATAGTATGCAATTGATGTATTAGAAAGATAAACTAGGAAAATGCACCTTTAAAAGCATCATTTGCAGTATAAAAAAAACCAAAGTATTAAGCTTAACCCACAATCATCCATTCTTTTCTTCGTAAGTCGATTGTGTCAAGACCAGCTCCATTATGTTAAACTAATTAGCTTTTCGATCTTAAAACGAGCTATATTATAACAAACGGTTAGCATATTGCGATAAATCGATGCTAAAACCCTTTAAATAGGACACATCAGCATTGGATATAAGAACAAGCGCGTACGGCCAAACAAAAAACATTGCAGCACTAGAAAAAAATGTATAACAAAGTACTATAAAGCACAATACCAAGATCATAGACACAATGGAAGGAAATGGCTGCACGAAAAATGGGCAGAATGTACAATGAATGTAAATAATGAAAGAAAAACATTGTTTTCGACAAATGCGATGTTGATATCATTATTGAATTGTCTACAAAACCCTTACACATAGCCGCATTGTTCAAAATCACAGTTTGCTTCAATACCCATTTATCATTCGTCACATCTACTGGTTTATAATCTACTGCCAAAACCAGACTCTCAAATTGATAACAATGGCTTGACTACGACTCAAGCTGGAGCTGAATGTACTTTTGAGCGTATAGAGCCCCAACACTTGAAACTGCGGCAAAGAGTGAAATAGGCAAAACCCTACGTGACATTAAACTCTTCCGTGCATTGAAGAATAACCAGGTCAAGCTCCAAGCTGTGTTGATCCCCGTTCCATTAAGTTCTTGCCTTTCTCTAAGTGCCATGCTATAATCGTTTGATTAGTTCAAAGTTAAATCATTATCTTACGTTCTCCATCAACTTTTTCCACGCAAACATGAGCCAATATCTTTGAAAATATGTCGTGAATTACCTTCCACCGGCAAAAACAAAAGCGAACCCCGCGCACTGCAGAAATCCGGGAAGGCCTGGTACTTTTCCGCCCAAGGTAATTGGAATGGCACCCAAATCTGCAATAGAAACAAGGAATTTCGAGTTTCATAAAATTTCAACACATCAATAGTCTTTTAAATAGACTTTTGTTGACAATAAAAACTATAATGACTTACGAAGTATAGATAAGAGGGCTGAGGGATAAGGTGAGCTGCTTGCTTGATCCAATGCTTTCAAGAACGTCTGGCCACCTATTGTACTTCCATCATTCTCCTTTCCGGATTGCATATCCTTACTCTGTATCGAACTTGCCAGTGTCGATGAGCTGATGCCAACATGCTGATCCTGGTCTGAATGTTGATCTTTACTCATAGCGAAAAAACTATAAATGTGGAAAGAGGGTTTATTGGCCTGCTTTGTTTGTTTTTATCAACGATTAAATTAGAAAATTTTTGTTTATCTTTTAGGGAATAATTTGATTCGATTTTTTTTTATTTTTAAACAGAAGTTCCTTTTCAGATGTTTTAATTCTGTATTTCTCCACTTTAAATAAAACTATAACCTTTGTATAGTTTTCTATAAGTCCCCAATGATGACTAAATCCCCCACAGAAATCGATAAAGTCGTTTCTTCCTTCCACCCAACAAAAATTTCTCCAGATACTGTCCCAAAACGTACCCAATCCCCAAGTTCCCCTTGCCATTTTTTCTTTTTGCTTCAATATTTTCGATTCTATCCTTCTTATAGTTGCCCAATTGATCCAAGTGTATGATATTTCGCTCGACGATTTGGTTAATAAATGGCAGGCCATTCTTTTTTCTAAATTCAACGGTGATTCCAGTATTGAGCTAGATAATAATTCCTTCTCACTTCTACAACAGAAGGTACTAGATTCGGTGCAAAAAAGCTTTCCTAAATCCCATGATGCTTTACACTCTCCAAATCACCAGAATAAAAGGAAAAAAAAGTTTGGCCTTTCCTCGTTTGACAAAACTACCATCCATAGCTTGTAAACTCTCTCTCTCTTTTTTTAAAAAAAATCAACTATAATCTTTCGTATTTACTGAAATTTCTCTTTTACTCGATTCATTTTTCAAATGTATTGAAATCCGAGTCTTTTTCAAGTTCAAATTTTTGAAATTAATTTTTTTTATTTTTAATTATTTATTTAGAAAAAATGAACTTTCTGGCTCCGCTCTCCTCTCCCAAAAAGATGCCATTCATCAAATCCCAAAGCAAAATACAATTATCAACTCATCTTCTGCCCCAAACTCTCAAAATGCTCCGTTTTCTGAAGATAAAACAGACTTTTATAAAACTAGACAAAATTCCAATAAAGTGGAACTAACGTTAACCGATCAAAAAAATTCTATCGATACGTACAAATCTAATTCTCAACTATCCATTCATCTAGTTCCCAATTCCTATTATGGGAGGCTTATTCCTACTCAGCATTTTGCTCTAGAAGCATCCGGCCTTACTAGCAGCAATTTTAGATACATGGTTGATTCTGTATCTGATAGAAGTGATTTTCTAGAAATGGAAGCAGACTACCTTGCATCCATAGTCAAACTCCACTATGACATTAAAAGTCTCAACAATCCTCGATACACTACTAGCGAGGATGTTTTTGTAGTTGGAAGAATAGTTGCCAGTTCTGAGAATTCATATAAGCTATCTCCCACTTCTGTGGAGCTAGCCACTTCTCGGCGTCTTGGTTCTGGCCCGAGTGTATCCTTGAACTTATCTCTCTGCCCACAATATTCACTTTTTCCTGGACAGGTCTTATTACAGATATTATTACATTTCTTAGTTCTTTTTCTAACACAATTTGTCGGCTTATCATTTTCTTAAATAGATTGTGCTTTTACAGGGCAGAAACATAACTGGGTCTGAATTCAAAGTTTCAAAGATTCTCGATGTGAGTGACTCTGTTTTAAAATTTCTCTGTTTAAATTTCCATCTTTCATAAAATTCATGCATTCTTCCTTCCTTTTTCTTCTGCGCTTTTTAGATCCCATTTCCCGAAAAGCTTCATCGCAAATTTATTAAAGAGGATCTTTTAGGAGGTTTTGATATGATTTCAGCCTGTGGACCATATACTACACTTGGGTCTTTCTCAACCAATTCATATTTTGAGCCTCTCGCTGATTTAGCTAAACGAATAATCGATTCCCCTCCAAAACTTGTAGTTCTTGCTGGCCCATTTATTAGTGAACAGATCGTTCAATTCGACATTCGATTAGTTCGGCTAACTCCAGACCAAATATTTAAAGATTACATAGCTCCTCTGCTAAACTCTATAGCGTTAGTTTCGAAGTTGATACTGGTTCCATCGTGTGATGATTTAATTTCGCCAATTATAAATTTTCCAGCTCCTGAACTGCCCAAACAACGGCTTTTGAGTTTGGGTTTAGACAGGCAAATATTATCCGTGCCAAATCCCAGCCAACTTATTGTTAATGGGTTTGTGATATCGATATCTATAGTTGACAGCTTAGTCGCACTAAGTGGTTCTGAGCTGGGTGTTGTTAGCCCCAACTCTGTTCAAAAACCAAGAATGGAAAGACTTGCCTATCATTTATTAGAACAGCATAGCTTCTTCCCAGTAGATCCTGTGCCCTATTCTATAGCCCCTATTTCTCACACTGTTTTATTAAACGAATCTAGAGTGCCAGTTGATCCTCTGTCTAAAGAAGACCTTCATCATTTGGAATTGTTTAGGTCCGAAGATCAAGACACTGGCATCTCTCCAACTCCGATTTCAGTTGAAAAAGACGAACCAATTAATGTTGATCCTGCCTCTAACTCTAATCCGGAAGCTGATGTGGAGTTACTTGGCTCTATTTCGCCCATCCATATGGTCCATACCCCCGACATCTTAATCTCTCCGTCCCAGCTAAAGGCTTGTGCGTTTTATATCTGTAGTGAAATCGAAAAGTCCCAAAAATGCCTATTTACCAATCCTGGAAAGCTCAGTTCGGGGAAAATGGGCGGAACCTTCTCCTATTTCAAAATCAGCGAATCGCATTCTTCTGTTGAGATTATAAGGATCTAATGTGATTTTCTTCGTACTCAGTTATATAGTTTTCATTATTTGCTACTATCCCGTTGCTATTAATTTTCAATATCAATCATTTATGCATATTTCTTCGACCAGATGCTGCCTAGTACTGGACTCAACTGAATAAAGCATAGATTATAAAATATACAAAAAAAAAGTTGGTTTTTTAAAAGTCCCCTGGCCAACTATTAGCTAATGACTTATCAATTTTTTATTTAGAAATGGCCATATATATATATCAATGTTTGTTTTTCACCATTTTGTTTCTAGCAAGCTTTAATTTATTTTCGTTTTCAAGTGTATTACATTAAATAAAATTTTAGGTATTGCGGGGTTTCATCATTGATTCAAACACTTAAATAATCGTAGCTCTTATTGCCTAAACGGATTAAGAGTTATTGTCTTTTCCAGTTCTGTTGTATAGCAGCAATTATGATTTTTAATACTACCCGCTAGATCTTAATTTTGTCTTTTATTTTTTAAAAGCATTTCCATACTGAATACAATTATTCATTTTTTGGGTTTAATATTCAAAGAGTTTTTTTAAAAAAGGATTATTATTCAAATATATTACTTTTTGTTATTAATTTTAAAATCAATTTCGCGCACAGCCTTTATTTTTCCATGGGGTGTTTTTTTTTTACGGGAAATTTATTTTAAAATTAATATTTATTTTTCCATAGATTGTAAATATTTCGCCCGTTTAATAGATATGGCTTATTATTGGTTCATGGTGGAGGAGAATAGACAAAAATAGCGAATAATATGTCGTTTAAATAACTACTATCTGTTCTGACATTTCATAGGATGTTTAGTAGTGGGGTTTTCAAGAATTAAGCCAAATTTCAGGGGAAATTGTTTCTTTGGTACAATTTATTATTCTCTCCGATTCAAGTAAACTTTCGCTTTTAAAGCCCATTTATTGTTTTTAACATTTTGGGGTTTTTAACACTAAAATAATGAATTCTGAGATCTTTGAGAAGTTCCCCTATTTATTGAAAATCTCCGATTGGTCTTTCAACGGCTATCTAAAAGCAAACGTATAATCTATGTCTTTCCCCTCTTCGCTTCATTCCCATAAACTTCATTCAATGCCAATTATTTATATCCAATATCCCTTTAATTATTTAGGGCGACTACGTCAAGATACTTTTCACCAAATCTTTCAATTCGGATTCAACTCCCTCAATAAATCTACAAGTTAGCAGCGATTCTCATTCTATCTTACCCTTAGACCCTTTAATAGAGGTGCCCTTTATCCTCATTTATTACATCTACAAAATCAGGAGAATAAAAATAATTTTTCTGGCTATATCTACACAATTTTCCAAGTTAATTAACCACCACTTTAACTTTGCTAGATATTAAAGAACTGTGACGATCAAATATCATGTTTGTCCGAGATTCAAAATTTCCTTGTATTTAATCATTTTTTTATCAAGATATCTCAGCATTTTTTATTATTATATTCTTTTTCTTTCTAGAGACAATTTCTTATTTATTTATTTTCCGATTTATATAGGATACCAATTCTCCTTTAAATCAAATAAATTCCGATGTACTTGATACTACCTCCTTATTATACTCTCTATTAATTAAAGAGCTGGATGTCTTAGGTTGGTCTGATGTTTCTGACTTCAAACCAGCCCCATTTTCTCTCACTTTATCTTACCAGTAAACCCAATTCTTTGATATCTTATAAAAGTTCCCTCTATTTCAAAAATTATAGCATATCTAATAATTACGCTTTTTCTAAAACCCGTATACCTCTCGGTATTATTGAATAGCGATGAAGAGAGAGTTGCAATTTTCGATCTGTCTGTCGAACTAACTGATTTAGATGTGCTATTGAAATGTCTTGTCTTGCCCACTTTCCAATCACCCGTGTCTGAATTGTCTCCTGGATGGTTAATCGATTATACCAAGAATCTTCATAAAGTAAATTATTTTTCAAATATTTTTTATTTTTACAACTCTGTTTTTTATTATCTACCTCCTCTCCTTATTTTTAATTTCTATTTTCTGAATTTTTTTAATTCACATATCCATTAATCACTTTCCTGAACTGATTTATACTATTTATATTTTTTTATCGCTATCTAATGATTATAATAATTTTCTTTCTTTTTTAATTAGGCATTTCAAGAATACAGGGACGTATGGAGCGTATTATCAAATATAGATAATAATTGTCTTGTAGTATATCCCACAAAATCTCCAAATTCCTCCATAATATCTTCCCATCCACTAATTTTCGAAAGAAGAATCGCAGTATTAGAACTCGTATCTTTATCCTTTTCCATATCCCCCAAAACGCCTAAAGCCTGTCCTCATATAATTTCCGTAAATGGCCCATCTCACAAAACCCAAAAAATAAAACAATCCATTTCTTCAAACAAGCCGAAATGGTACTGCAAAATTATTCCTTATGTTCCAACTAATCAACGATTGCAATATATCTATTCTCTTTTTATTTAATTTTTCCACAAAGTTATTTTCCCAAGAAATTACTATGCAAATTAATCACACTTTAACCTGAAAAACTTCCAATTCCAAATAATAGGGACCCTAATATTTCATTCTTGAAAAATTTGAAAGTATTATTAGACCATCCTATCCCCAAAAATATTGAGTCATCTGCATCTTTGTCCCAGTCCAACAACTCTTCAAATCCTCTACAGGGATCAAAAATTTTCTGTGGAATCTGCTTTGGCTATACATTAGAATCAGGACAAGAGCCTGATATTGTCTGTGAATATCAATATTGCGGACAATCATTCCATTCTCAATGTCTCGCTACGGTAATGCTTCTATTAAAGGCTTTCATCCATTTTATAATCTTTAAATTTTATTTTATTTCTCTATTCTTTTTATAATTCAAAATGTCTGTCATATTTCAGTGGTTCCAATCTGAAGCTACTCGCCAAAGCTTCAGAGTTCTTTTTGGAAAATGTCCATATTGCCAACATGTAATTTTCTAGATTTATTTTTTTAATATTCATCTTAATGTGAATTATCCAAAACATCCTTTTACTGATTAATAATTAATTCATTTAGGAGATCTCCGTAACTATTTAAAGCTGAATCGAAGTTCTGTAAGTGTTTTATTTACACCAAATATAAATATTAAAAAATCAAAATACGTACATGTTTCGATTCTCTTTAATTTATTTATTTTTGTAATTATGTCCCAAATATAACCTAAGACTCGACTAACATTTTTCTCAACTCTTAATTTTTTATATTAAACATTTTACTAAAACTCTGATAGTGCATTTTGATTTCCTTCGTATCTTTAAATTACAACTCTTTTACATATATATTCAAACTTTATAACCACTCTCCTTGATTTTATTCTACTCCGATTATCTCATATATTATTCTGTTTGTAGACTCTCCTTTATAGTAACACAATATTATTCTAAAATATTTCTAGCCAAATTAGACTTTTATGATTATCTAATTTACATCAAAATTTTACACGTTTAAGATTTTTGATTTTATAATTTTATAAATCGTTTGATTTTAAGAACTTTTTTTCATTTTAACTTCAAAAAAAATTTTATTTCAAAGTTGGTATGCTTAATTCACTCAAAATTTATTAAAAAGGGAATTTATTTTATTGAAGATCATTTTACCATAAGACGGCTCAGTTTTTTACGTGAATTTATTGATAGAAATTATTTTCTATTGTTCTTAAAAATGAAAGTTCAAATTTCTTTAAAACAATTTCTTCTATTTATTTTTAACTTTACAAATAAATACTGCCATCTTTTGATTTTTATTGGATCTTTTATGGATAACACTTATACTTTATAAAAAGTGAAAAGTAAAAATCTCTGGCATTGTATCATGTTTTTATTTTTTTGAAATCCTCTTTTTTATAAATAGCAGGTATTTATTGGATATATTAGTAAATAAATTGTAATCTCTAAAATTATTTCCAATTTTAAGTCTTTATAAAAGAATATTTAGTTTGGATAAATAAATTTGGATATTAATACAAACTCATAAATCCTTTTAGTTTTTAAAATAATAAGTTTAAAAATAATGTCTATGTCAATTGCCTTTAATATAAATTATTAAATATCAATAAAAACGATGTTACTCAATTCATTGCTAACAACTTTTTAGCTTTTTTTTTCTTCTTTTATTAAACACTTTTCTACAAAAAAAAATTTAATCATGATTCAGATGTTTGAATATCAGATTTTTGGGTTTATTTGGTATTTTAATAAATTTTCGGTGCAAAAAATTATACTAATTCTGATTTTTTTAAATACTAATTTAATATAAATGCTACCAACTTTTTACTGTGGTCAAAAGTTTTGCCTTTAACAAAATCCTTATGAATTAAAAATATTAGAGATGAACATGAAGTTATATTTATTATATTTATTATTAATTCAAATAACCCCTGAAATAATTTTGCTTTTTTTTTTTTCAATATCTAATTTCGAAAAAAAAGTGAGGAAATATACACTTTATAATAATAATAAATAATAATAATAAATATTATCAATTTATGACCAAATACATTGTTTAATTTACCCCCGGAGTTGAAACTTAATACAACATTATATATTATATTTCTTTTATTGGAATAATTAGATTAAATGCTAATAGATGATAAATATTTTGGTTTTTTTATATTTTAAAAGTGATTCAAGTACTAAAAGGTTTAAAATAAATGCATTAATACTATAATTTTTATCCGCTATTAAAAATGGAAATCGATAGAATATTCGGCGTTATTTGATCGATTCTCAACTTGATGAAAATGATGAAAATCAATCTAGAGCCTAGGAGGGGAAATCCTGATCAAACCTACTTTTCCACAGCACATTTTTGAATTATTTAAATATCATTGCATTGTATTTATCGATGGAACTGTAAAAAGATTATAGGAACGAAAATTATGGCAAAAAATAAATATAAAAAAATATAAATATACATCTTTAGAGAATGTGATTTTTAAACAGATGTGAAAATTTACAAGCCATTACATACACTGAAAACTTGATACTAAATTTGAAATGATTAACAAACTTAACGATGATACAATTGTTGATGGTTTAAATTCCAACCGAAAAAAAATTATCCAAGATAAAAATGAAAGAACGACTAGAAACTTTCAATATTTAAATAAGTATGATTGGATAAGAAAAATTTATCATAGTATTAGCTAAATTAAAACGTACATACATAAGTATAAACTAATTGATTATAAAATTTATAGAAAATCAGGCTCTGGTTGAAGCTAAAGCACCTGTTTTTCCAAAAAAAATAAAAAAATGCTGAAACCCTTTTTTAACAAAATCCAACTGCGTATCACCAATTCTTTTTAATTTTTTATCTATAATTCGAATTTTTTTGCTTATATTATACATGATACGGGGTTTTTCATAGCGATAGACCTTTTTTTTTCATTTTAACATACCCTTTTTTTAGATTTAATGGGTTATTTTTTTGATGAAATTATCAAAAGCGTTATTATTGGATTAAATAATTATTTATACCAATCAAAAAGCAAAACACTAATAATGATAATAACAATTAAACTTTAACCAATATCTACACATATTAATGTTCATATGTGAAAATATCTTATTTTTTATAAGAATGACCTCACATGTTCAAAAAAAAAGGTCTATTGAAATGAATAAAAGTGTTTATTGAAATGAATAAAAGGGTCTACTGTTATTAAAACCCCTGTAAATACTGCCCACACAATAAATTTGCAGCCAAACTAGTCCAAAAAAATAACTCTTAATCATTCAACTAATAAAAGAAACTGCAGTTTTTTTTTTTTTCCGTTTTTCAATATTCCATAAAAGAAATTTCCGTATATTGAATTTTTTTATGATTTTTATAATTATATTACTTATAAATTATAATTAAAATTATCTAGTTAATAACTTATCTATTGGATTATGATAAAATTTAAAAATAAGACTATTAAATACATGTATTTAATGTGAATTAGCTTTCATACTAAAAGGAAAAAAAATTATACTTAAAACCATCTATTTTATCTACTCACAAAGCTTATCAATTTTCTACATTATATGAAAGAAATTGATAAAGCATATTCTTTTAAATAAAAAAATTTATTTAAAACCCCCAAATTAAATTTATAATGAAAAAAGATAGTTAAAATTATCAACCTCACTCGAATAAATTGAGTGTATAAAAAAATAATTACAGATATTTTTTAGTAATTAAAATATGCAAATTTTAAATTATTTAATATAAAATTGGTACTTTTAGATTATTCATGTTAAAAGATATATATATAATTACTTCTATTAATTTATTTTGACACTTCATGCTATTAAAAACTGCTTGAAATAAAAACCCGTTTTTATATTTAATAATCAAGATTTGAAATTTTAAAATATAATTTGTGATATAAAACCTGTAATCATTTTATATGAGCTTGAACTTTTAGTCAATGAATATTTACATATAGCTTTTTTTCAAAAGAATAATGTATATTAATAAGATTTTCGCCCTCTTGATAAGATTTATTTATTAGAATAAAAAAAACTCTTTGGTGGATTTTATTAACATTGTATTAATTTAAAACAATTAAATATTTTTTACTCTCTCATGCCGTCCTAGAGGTTCAGCCAGGCTGAAATTTGGTTCAAAAGCACTTTGGTTTTTTGAATATAAATATAAATATATTACTTTTCATTTAATAAAAACCACTTGATTTTTATTTTATAAGTATTATCAACATCAAATAAACCTAATTAAAACTTTTTTAAAAATTTTGCTTTTTTTTCTTAACTCTAGTTTTTATTATGCATTAAAGGGGTATATTTGTATATATAATAAAAGATAGATTTTTTAATAATACGAATACCTTTGAAATTTAGGTGCGTTTATTATATAATTGAAGCGTTATTAATTATTAAATGGTTAAAATTATTCTGATATAAAATATATCAATTATGTTAATAATAATAAAATTAAGCACCTATATAAAAAAATCATAAAAAGCTACAAAATTATCAAATAGTTAGGATTCTTGATATAAAACTGGATATTTAAATACAAAAAAATATAAATTTCTTCTATTGGACAAATTTTGATTATTTCGCGATTCGTTTTCGAAGCTGATTCAAGTTTTATTTTTATTGATTCTCACATAGGATTCGAACACTTTTATTTTTTTTAAGAACCAATGGATATTTTTTATTTACAATCATGAAAAAGACAAAATTAGAATTTACCAATTATATAATAAAGGGGTGTATTTGTATCAAAAATTTCAATATTTTATCCAGTTAATGACGAGTTTTATCAATCTTGTATGGATTTATTAACTTTTTTTCGAAATACTTATTTTGTATCAATAAGCTAAATTTTCTCATTTTTATTAGCTAGCCTATATTAAATATAGAATTAATCAAAGAAAACCAAAAAGACATTATAAAATGTTACTTTTCGATACATCTATCTATAAGAGGTTTTTTTTTGTTCATCATACTATTTATAACTATTTTTTCTGACATTTGATTTATTTTTATATTTAATGTTGAAAATAATATGCATATATATTGTATGTATGGGAGAAAATATTAATTCACTATATTATTAATATATCGAGCTAGAATGCTGAAAATATACCCATAATTACATCTCTAGCCCTAAAATTGATTTCTTTTTTTGTTTGGGCATTAATAATAAGTTAATTTCCCTTAAATATTGATCTGTTTATTTGATTGGTTATTTTACTGTCTTTTAAAAAAACAGTGAATGGGTACAGTAAATATTTTCAGAAAAAAAAAAGATATGTACAACTTTTGGTAGACAAGTTATGGATGTTGAATAATCCAAATATCTAAAAAAACGATAAAAAAGTTGTGTATAAATACAAATAAAGTTTAGAAGTAATAAAAAGATATTTATTGAAGATTCTATAAGATTTTGAGACTTCTTTTCTTAAGATACGCCCAAATTAAAACCGTATCTTTTTATGTTTTATAGAGCCGGTCTAGTAAAAATTTACACTAAATTCAAATAATATTTAAAATATCGGTAGTCAAATCTTAAACAATTCATTTTTTGATTTATAAATAATATAAATATCTATCATTAATTTATCCTACTCTTTCTTGTTAGAACTCAAAATTTACAAGAGCACCCATATAACTTACACCACAACTACTCATTAGATCAATTAAATAAAATCCGAAATAAATCGATTTAAAACCGCTAAAAAAATACACATTATATAGTAGAAATATATAATCAAGAAGAGATAATAATAATTACCTTTTAAATAGAAAAAACAGAATTTTTTGTTATTTTAATATTATTTCAAAAGATTCTTTTATATACTCAAAAAATTAAGAAAAGTCTAGTTTAAATTTGTTTTGATAGTTTCTTTGAGTAGTTTTATTTTATCATTTGCGCTCTTAATTATTCAAAGTTTATATGGATAAGATAAATTTACTGTTTATTATAATCTCTTTTTGTTTTTAAATAGGTTTATATAAATATAAAATCATAAGTATTTATTTAACATAATTAAATCCACAAAATTCAGAATAAATAAAAAAGGTTAAAATTTTTTAC